>JAOTAY010017301.1:0-14453 GCA_025629805.1 Erythroxylum baracoense
ATGCCTTATACTTATGTGAAAACAAAAGTGTTGCTTATGTGAAAAATGTGTGACATTTGATTGATGGATAATTGTGCCATATTTAATGTGTTGTATGAATTGAGTGAATCATTGATGATGGTTACCTCACTGAGTTCGCAAAACTCATCAAAATTGCAACGTTGTCTTTTCAGAACCAAGAGTAGACTCCTAGCTTCATGGGGACTTTTCCAGCCGTGTAGATTGTTTTGACAAGAGAAGTCATGGCTCACAGGTCGGTCAACTGGGACTTTTGGATGACTTAGATAGATTTGCTACTTTTTCCTCTTTCCCATAGCATTTGTGTACTAGGGTTTTTTGATTTATGTACTGATAGTACACGATGATAGATGTCTAAACCTTTGTTTTGATGGATTGAAATGATTAAGAAGTCGATTTTAAAATATTGTGGTCTTTTACTAATGCTTTATTGGAAAAATTGATATGATGCCATATGGAATGAATGTAGTGATCGCACGTAGCTCACATTTATCCTAGGATATGTACCGGAATGACCTGCGGGCGTCCCGGTGCGTACCCAACGGTAAGGCAGTGTTATAGGTACGAAATTGGCCGACTTTGTCAATTGGTCGACCATAACTCATATAGCATTATGCTGCCTCGGAGTTCTCGACAAACTCGTAATAAAGTCCACAGTAATTCTTTCCCATTTCCACTCCGAAATAGGTAGTGACTGTAACTTCCCAACTGGAGTCTGAAGCTCTCCCTTAATCTGCTGGCAAGTTAAACACTTAGCAACATATTCCACCACTTGCTTCTTCATTCCTAGCCACCAGAAATAACGCTTTAGCATGATATACATCTTAGTAGTACTAGGATGCATAGCATAAGCAGCTATATGTGCTTCCACACAAAACCTCTGCTTCATCCACAATGTTCCATCTCTCAATTCAAACTCAAAATTCGAGTTCACTATCAACTTCTCAATAAGCTTCACTAATTCAAGACTTTTACTCTAGACTTTCCTAATTCTATCATGCAATACTGGTCTCAGCTTCAATGTAGCTATCAATGTCTCATTCTATTTTAGATTCAATTCAACATTCAATGCTCTCGAGTGAACTAGGCTCGGTAACCTCGATATCTGCACTTAAGCTACGCTGCTATCTAATTTTCTGCTCAATGCATCAACTACCATATTAGCTTTTCCCAAATGATACTCAATTGTGAATTCATAATCCTTCAAAAACTCAATCCATCTTCTCTGTCTCATATTCAACTCTTTTTGACTCAACAGATACCTAAAACCCTTATGATCAGTATATATATCTGAAAAGTCTCTCCATACAAATAGTGTCTCTATATCTTTAGAGCAAAAACTACTGTAACAAGTTCTAGATCATGTACTGGATAGTTAAACTTATGAGACCTCAACTGTCTCAATGCATATGCTATCACTCTACCATGTTGCATCAGAAAACACCCTAATCCCTAGTGTGAAGCATTACTTTACACCAAATAACCTCCTGACACAGATGGAATAGTTAACACCAATGTTGTAGTTGACTGATGCTTTAGCTCTTCAAAAATTCTCTAACATTTATCATTCCATCTAAAAGGCATATCCTTTCTCAGAAGTTTTGTCAGATGGGCTGAAATTAATGAAAACCCCTTCACAAACCTCTGGTAATATCCGGATAATCCCAGAAAACTCCAAATTTTTGACATATTTTTTGGAGCTTTCTATTTCATCACTGCTTTTACTTGCTTCAAATCAACTTGTATGCCTTGTCCTGTTACTATATGCCCCAAAAATACTACTTGATTAAGCCAGAATTCACACTCACTGAATTTAACATATAATTGTTTTTCCCTCATGATCTGTAAGATTAAAACCAAATGTTCAGCATGCTCCTCTCTACTCTTCGAATACACCAAGATTTCATCAATGAACATAATCACGAAATGATCTAAATAATGTTGAAATACCTTATTCATCAAATCCATAAATGTAGCTAAAGTATTAGTTAACCCAAACGGCATCACTAAAAACTCAAAGTGCCTATATCTACTCCTGAATACACTTTTCGGTACATCAACCTCTACTATCTTCAACTGATAGTACCTAGATTCAAGTCTAGCTTAGTGAACACCTGAGGTTCCTGTAACTGATCGAGCAAGTCATCAATTCTTGGTAATGGGTACTTGTTCTTCACTGTTACCCAATTTAACTGTCTATAGTCAATACACAGTCTCAAAGTCCATCTTTCTTCTTCACAAACAAAACTGGGGCTCCCCATTGTGATACATTGGGTATGATGAAACCCTTATCCAATAACTCCTGTAACTGAGCTTTAAGTTCCTTCAATTCCACATGTTCCAACCTATATGTAGGAATAGATATAAGAGCAGCACCTGGAACTAAATCAATTGTAAACTTTGTTTTCCTAGCTGGGGGTAAACCAGATAACTCGATGGGAAACACATCCAGGAATTCCCTAACAACAAGAATATCATGCATAGTCTATTCAGTTGGAGTATCAACTATCTGGACCAAATAAGCCTCAGATCCTACTTGCATAATTCTCAAAACACTCATGGATGAGATCAGTCTGGCTAGCACTACTTAACTAATACCTCAAAATATTGCTCTTGGCTAATTAGGAGATTCAAGTATTACCTCCTTAGTATAGCAGTTCATTATAGCCCTATAAGTAGTAAGACAATCCATGCCTAGAATAATATCTATCTCTTTTAACTATAATACAATCAGATCAACTTCAAATTCTGCCTGAGCAACCCGAATTATACACTTTTTACAAAACTTACCAATTAATATAGTACTACCTATTGGTGTACTCACCTCTAATCCACATTTCAACAATTCCCTACTACAATGCAGTCTAAATGTCAGATGCAGTGCGATAAAAGAATACGTAAATCCTGGATTTAGCAATGCAAAAGCTTCAAAATTAAAGATATGCAACACAATTGTAATGACATTTGTGGAGTTTTGAGCCTCTTGTCTAGTCATCATGTAGACTCTTGCCTGAGATTGCTGTTGGTTACTCCGTACATCAATCTTAATAGTAGGACTCCCTAATCTCACTCTACCTCTACCTCTGTCTCTCTATCTAGATCCACTAGCTCAGCTCTGCTGGACAGTTGTCTCAGTTACCAGTCCTCCTCTCATTCCAGACTATGCCCCGAAAACTATGGGACAGTTTGTGACCTGATGTTCGTGGGAGCCGCATCGAAGATAAGCTCCTATTAACTTCCAACACCCTCCACTGTGCCCCACAATGTTCACAGTTAGGCATTTATCTCGATACTACACCTCTTCCACTGCTAGACTGCATAAAACTACCCCTCTGTCTGAATCTAGACTGTCTTGATCTAGTCGATGATCGAAATGACCTATTCTAATGTTCACTAAGCTTTCTGCCAGAACTAACTTAAGATTCATTAGGTCTCTTCATTCTAAACTCTTGTCTGTACTCTCCTTGCCCATCTTTTAACAATTGTTTTATTTGGATTGATGCTGCTCTCAACTCAGAGAAACTACTCAAATTTGTTATAGTTAACCTCGTCCTTATCTCTATGTTCAACCCATCTTTAAACCTTCTAAATTTATCCTCCTAAGTCGGTATCAAGGTAGCAGCATACCCCATCAGCTCATTAAATCGTATTTCATACTCAGCTACTGTAAGATTCCATTTCTTTGAATCTAAGAACTCTTTCATCTTTCTGTCCAGGTAGATCTTTGGCATATAGTTCTCCTTGAAGACTTTCAAAAAGTCTTCCCTCTTCAAGCTACAAGGCCTGGTGGTACTACCTCAGATAGTCTTCCACCATAAGTATACTGGCGCTTGTAGTAATGAGACCGCGTAGTCGAACTTCTCATTAGACTCGCAGTCCATCTAATCGAAAACTCTCTCTGTTCTCTTTAGCCATCCTTCGGCCTCAGTAGGTTCTACACTGTCGCAAAAGTCAACAACTCCCTGCTTTGTCAGTTTATCATAACTCCTTTTCTTTCTCTTAGGAATTCTCGGAGGCATATGCACAAGTCGAGGTATAAAAGACTCTCTACTGGCTCCTGCAGACTCTAGGTCAGCTGATTGTCCCACTTGATCACCTATAGCAGATAACCTATAATAGACAATAATAGCGATTACTATCTGAGTTTCTCACTATATAACATGTCTATATGCTTATATATGTCCCTATGGATGCCAAACCAGGCTCTGATACCAAAAATTGTAACACACCCCCTCTACGAGATAACTTCCCGAACATCTGAGGACATTCGGAAACATGCACCATGAGGGTGGCATGCTAGAGCAATCACATCACTTATCATGGCATCATACAAATAAGGCAATATATTTAAAAGATCCATTCTCCATTCCATTAATAAGATATAATACACTGTAGCTTTTCATACATAATCCATTTATCTATACGGAGTTAAAAGCTTATAAGAGTATATTACTCTTTACAATATATTCTACATGGAATGAGAATTTTACAAAAATATTCTATCTAGATCCTTCAGTCTCAACTGACTAACCTTTAATCCATTTTCTTGAGTCATAAAAATGTAGTACTAGACTTCTTCTAGAACATCTTAGTAACTAAGTCTCCTCTTTCAAACGTGAAAAGCCACGTTACAATTTTGATGAGTTTTGCGACCTCAATGAGCAAGCCATCATTGGTGTGCTCACTCCTATCAAATCACACAAACAGTTCACATACAATTCATATCATCATATAATGCACACCACTTCACCAATCATCATATAGCATCAAATACCATTTTGTTCAGTTATTTCACATTTTTCATTCAGAACAATGCAAACAATTCATTTCGATCATTTAAAACATACATATCAAATGTATATGTAATGCACATGTAACTCACATTCAATTATTATGTTGTTGTGACCAAGTGCTTTTTAACTATCCCATATCCGTTGTGGATACCAGGCTCATTGATAATTGTCTCGTATCCGTTGGACATATCGGGCTTATTTTATATAGTAAGCCTGAGGCTTTTACACACATTTTGAGCTTTAAGCTCTTTTTTATTGACGACTCTGCTCACAACTGCCTTTACCTGATCATGCATATCATGTAATGAAATGCATCAAATCTCATATATTTAATCAGTCACTTTTATTCAGTTTACACATTCACTTTCACTTTTTCATCAGACCTAAGTCCGGTATTCAATAATCATGTTAAGTACACTTATTTCTATCATATTCACAAGCAATGATTACTTCCAATGCAAATCTCATTCATCAAACATCTTAGACTATCAATGTCTGAAATTAACACATTCACATCAATATCAGTTCAATATTTTAAAGTTAAGAAAATAAAAACAATCTTAGTGAGAACATCTAGGTTACTCACAGTACGCTCCAAATAGCTATTGCCTTGACGTCTCGGTAATGTCTGGATGCTATCATTCAATTTGTGTTTCTATATCATGCAATGCATACACATTTACACTTTACTAATTTATTCATTCACATTAATACTCAATCATACATATATGTATATGTGTTATGTATAATGCATGCTTAATTTGACTATTCTGGGTATATCTCCTTAATTACGAATCTTAATCATTCAACCTTTATCATTTGATTATTAATAATTCATTTATACCTAATACAACTCACTTTAATCACATAATCCATCATCAACTAGGTTCATTCTAGGCCTCATTCAAGACTAAATACATTATAAGAAAGTACCTTAGCATTAGTTGTACCAAATATCACTTAAAATACAACATTTCTTTCTTTGTGCCTGCCCATGATCGTGGTGGATCTTCCTATGACTGTGACAGAAGTTTGTGGAACTGGCCATGATCGTCGGATAAGGGCCACAGTTGTGACAGAACCTCAAAAATCCAGGCCACAATCGTGGGGTCTATGCCACAATTGTGCGCTGTTTCTTTTTCCTTCCTTTTTCCGCGATTTCATCACACCTAGTAACATCATTTACACTCCAATTTTCCAGATTGCATATGCATTTATGCAACTTCATCTCATACAAATCTAGCTACCATTATTTGCATTAAACTCATAAAACTATACTCAATTGGTTCTTTATCATTCACTTAACCTCATTATAAATAAAATTATAACTCTTTCCACTTTTTATCTTTTTCATCATACATCAAACAAATCATCTCTGTAATTCATCATTTAGACTTCATAACCCTATCCTTTTTCCTCAATTTCATCTCAATACCATTCATAAGACAATCATGAATCATCTTATATACAAAAACAAGACATCAAGAGTATCCATACATTCATCAATGTTTCAGCACACCTTAAACTCCATTATCATCTTCACTTTACCTCTAAACTACCATCCTAGTTATTCTCATTTGAAGAACATAACTTGACATCTTTCTTAAACATAAATTTCACTTTCATTATACTCTTAATCCATAATCTATTTCCTCTACATAACAATTTATAACTGATGGTTTTAATACTCTCAAAATAGAACACAACACATATTTATTCATCAATTTTCTGCACTCATCATTAACATAATAATATGACATAAACACTTCTCTTCATTCATCAAGTTTCTATTCTAATTCAAACACCATTTCCATAACCAATCCATTTCAAAGAACATCTTTAATACACTTATAATTTATTACTCAGCACCAACAAAAAAATAAGTCATGAATACGTCCATACAATCTTCAACATTTTTTATCGTTTTCATACATCATTTACACTATAAATATGTCCCAAAAACATCTCTATAACACTTCATAAATTATTACTCATCATATACAAAAACTAGAACATGAGTATACCCATTCTTCATCCATGTTACACATATATTCATCACCATTTTCATGATCATTTAATATCAAAATAATCACCATATTTGATTCATTTATAATAACCCATAAAGATTAATATGCTACTTACTTGATTAAACTCCAAGCTTCTTCAATATCTCTAAGAAACTCCTTATGCTACACGATCATCATTGTGGAGGATGAGAAGCTTAGGTTTTTCTAGTAACAAGATGATGAAGTCAATACAAATGGAAGTAGCAAATGATGGATGAGAGCAAGGTTGAACGTGTGATGCTTGGAGAAGATAGTGTCGTGAGATGGAGAAGAAGAATTGAAGAAGATGAAGAATGAAGTGAAACAAAGGAAGAAAATGAAAGGTGGTCTTTGATTATATTATTGTCGTGGGTGAGATGTGGCAAGGCAAGTGACACTTGTCATTTGCACTTGTCACCTCCCCATGGTTCCACTTGGTCCTCTTTAATAACTAATCCATTTGTCTCTCGATTTCTAATCCAATTATCTCCCAATTTTCTATGACACTTATCATTAAGTCCTATAGTCATTTGTCAATAATTTCTACTACCAGTAACACTTATTTCTACTACTGTAATCAATTGCCTTGCCACTTGGCATTTTTCCTAGTCTAAAAATACCTAAAATTTTAAATTTTTTCCAATTTTCACCAAAAATTCTAAATTAATATTTATACTCACCAAATCAGAATTTAAGAGATAATATTCACTATTCACATCATAATCCTTTTAAAATTAGTTATACCTAGAAATGTCAATTGAGTGCATGTATTGTCATTGTAATGCGTTCAGAAATCAAATTCACATGTGTGTATGCTGCTGTTATACATGAGCATGAAATGCATTTCCTAATTTCTCATTGTTATTTCTCATTTACAGAGATCTAGGGTTTTAACCCTTAATATGGGAAAACGGGAGTTTACAAAAATACTTGTCCAAATAGGTACGAGCTAATTGATCCCAAGTTGTGACATTCCCTAATCCTTACTGCATCCTTTGACATTTGATGGTACCGAAAGGTATGATAGATTTTAAGGAAGTTCACTATATGTGTGTTAGGATCTTCATTCGTTAGTCGTACGTTCTGTTGAAGCATGATTAGGAGGGCTGGATTAATTTCAAAAGATTCTGCTTATACGGGTGGCGTAGCTACTCCTTGGTTAGCCACATTGAAGCCTAGTCTTATGAAATCCATAAGGGTTAGTTGTTGACATCCTTGGTTCGCTCCGTGGTCTAAATCTTACTGAAATTCCTTGGCCATTGATACTTTCGCGATTTCTTCTTCTTCTTCACACTGAGCTTTCCTAATGGATTGTTCTAATCGAGTGATGTCTATCTCTAAGGCTTCAGCTGTACGACTCAATCTTCTCATGACTCTTATGTTCATGAAAAAGCACGATTTCAAAAATAGAAAGAAAGAAATAACATAAAACACAAACTAACTTAACTATTTAAATTAAAGAATTAAACTAATCATATTCCCGATAATGGCACAAGAAACTTAATCGGGAGTTTGAAGTGTGTAAGTTCTAATAAATACCCTCGATAATCTGTAAGTGTACAGTTTGTTCATGTAGTACCTAAGGTGTTGATCCCACGAGGAGGGATCGTCTAATCCTAAAATTTAAGGCCAGAATAAATCACAGAAATTTAAATATAACAAAACAAAAATGAGAATTCAATTCAATTAATTAAAACAATTTAAGAATCAATCACGAAAATATTAAAAACTTAACAATTGCAACACATACCCAAAAATTAACCTAAGAGAATTACCATTTGAGAGAAAGGGAATTTTACCTATTTTTAACACTAAATTAATTATGAATTACCTGATTATTGGTTCAAAACGATCCTAGGGTTGATTACTCTCTCTTAAGTTATAACTATTAACCCTAAATTATAAACCCTAATCAGATTATTGAAATTGCAATCTCTCGATTAACAACCTATCCAAAGCCCTAATTAGCTTTGAAGTTGTATAATAAATTGTCATAAACCAATACTAGATCTCTCTTCGCACAATTTACCGATTTGATTTCATTCTTGTTCTATTAAATCACTTAACTCTTATTAGCCCAATTTAATTATTTTTCATTCGATTCACCCTCTCAATCTATTACTGAATTATACAATCAGAAAATTTAATCACAATAAATCCAATAAACATAAAAACAATCGGATTTCATTAAATCAAGAATAAAACTCCGAAGGTGAGTTTAGAACATCCTCAACATTTAGATCCTACAATCAACTATTCAATCCAATTCTATACAATGATAAAACTATAAATAAATAAGAAATACAATCGAAATGGAGGATGGGAGTTAGCGAAGTCAGGAAACCAATTGATTCGGGAAGTATGTCGAGTCGACTTCTTCTCCTCTTCTCTCTTCCTTCTTCTTTTCCTCAATCTCTCGATGAATTCTCTCTAAGGTTTCTCAAAAGTGGCTGATGCAAAAGCTTCTTCTGCCTCTTTGTCCAGTTCGTTAAAAATCCTTTTTGTTCTAAGTAGCCCTAGGTTTTTTGGGAAAGGTCTAAAAAATCTTTAAAACTTGATGTTTTTTAGTGTCTATGCGTCTGCTCGATGCAAACCACGATGTTGACCCACATTCGAGCCTTATGTCACGATCGCGGCATGCAGGCCACGATCGTGGGCTATATTCTGGCCTTCTATCACCATCGTCACATATAGACCATAATCATGGGCTAACTTCAGTGCTTCTGTCACGATTGTGTCCTATTATGCCATGATTGTGGGCCATTATTTTAACCTGAATGTCTCTAAAACTTCTCCGTTCTTTGATGTTAACCCTGAATGTGATTGCCTTAAGTTGCTTCCTTGGGTTTGTTTCAGTATTACTTTGGTAACTTCCTAACACTTCTTATAAACAACATGTTCACCAGTTGACCAATTTGGACCTCTAGGTTATGAATGGAGGAGGCATGATTTTTAGTTACCTTTTCAAACTTCCCTTCCATACTTATGAGTTTGTTTAGAATCTTATCCAGTTTTGAGTCACTGGCATTAGACTTCTATTATTGAAACTAGATGGACCTTGATTTCGTAGATAGTTACCTACATTGTTTGACCAAGAAAATTTTGGGTGGTTCCTTTACCTAAGGTTATAAATGTTGGAATAAGCATTTTTTCCTCCTCCTCGACCAAATTGTGTCCTTATATAGTTAAGTTACTTTGTATTGTTATTTTGTATTAAGAAGTAATACGTATTATTATGGCTATCTTGTCTATATATTTTGCATTAAGATGAATTGCTTTAATTGAAGTCGATGAAGAGGCCTTTAAGCTATTAAGTTTTCTTGTTAAATTATCAATCTTAGCCTGCATTTCTGTCACTGAATCAACATCAATGACGCCTGTCTAATCACAGAAGGTCATTTGCTGTCTACTTTGATCTGACGTTTAAAGATAGCTATTATTTGCTATCTCTTCTAAAAAATCCTCCGCTTCCTCAATTATCTGTCTCATTAGAGATCCTCTAAAAGTTGCATCTATGCTGACCCTTATGGGTGGATTAAGTACATTATAGAAGGTTTGCAAAAGGAATTCTTTGGGTTAGTAAGATAAGGATATCTCCTATGCAAATCCTTGTAACATTCTCAGGTTTTGTATAGTGACTCCTTGTCATTCTGCTGGAAATTTTAACTTTCCTTTATTAACTTTAGCGTCTTCATCATAGGGAAGTAATTGTTTAAAAATGCACGCAATAGCTACTCCCATATCGTGATGTTGACTAGGTTTAAGGAGTGATACCATGCTTTGGCTATATCATTTAGTGTGAAAGGAAAAAGCCTTATCCTAACAACATCTTATGACATTCCACTATATTGGAAGGTGTCATATATTTCAAGAAAGTTCACAAAAGGGGCATTAGGATCCTTATTAGCTAACCAATAAAATTGTACGTTTGTCTACAACATGTTTTACAACGCTGGCTTAATCTTAAAAGATGTTGCTTACACCAGTGGTCGAGTGATGTCTTGATGTGCAGCATTAAACCCTAGTCTCATGAAATCCATTAGGGATCATTGATGGTCTATTTGATTAAATTCTTCTGCCATTATTCTTTAGATTTGTGTTTGACGTCTCGCTCTTCAAATTTCGTGTTCTCAATATCAAGGACTGGAGTTTCTTTGATCTTGCTTGGAAGTCAAGTAATTCTTGTGTTCATAAGTAGTAAGGACACAAGAATAGTGAAAAATTCCTTAAATAAAAGGAATTCAAAACTTCCTAAACTAATTCCCTGATAATGGCGCCAAAAACTTGTTGATCAAGTTTTATATATAATAAAACTCCCAATACCCACAAATATACAAATCGTATAGTGCAGTATTGAAAGGTATCAATCCCACGAGGAGATAGATAAAACTAATTGAACCTAACTTTGACTAAGGTAATAAAATATGACTTGAGTGAAAATAATATCAGAAATTAAAGAAATTAAATAAAATCAATTAAATAATAAATAATAAGTGAGCCACTAAATTAATGTAAGGTTTATCAAGAATGAATGCTTAGGATTTATTCTTTCATTATTTTGTTCCCTCAACTTTAGTTGATCCAATTAAGTGTCGATTATAGATTTCCTAAAGGATTGATTACTCTCTCTTAAGGCCTAACCAATTAATTGAATCCAAAAATTTCAAATTTTGTAACCTCTCAATTCATAAAAATTTCCTAATATGTTCAACTACATCTGACATTATTTGTTGGATAATCAAGTTCTAGATCTTCAAATGATCTCCCTTGTTTAATATACTTTTGTAATATGACAGTTTCATTTTTTAGGCTTCTTAATGTTCCTAAATTACGATTGTCACAATGAAGTCACGATCGTGACTCTGGTTAAGCAGGTCCATGCACATCCAACATCCTTAATTTTTACTTATCTGATATTCAACATAACAAACACATCAAACAACTCAAGAAACATAAGATTAAGATTTGAAACTTGATCTAAACCATACAAATAGTTAGACTATAAATAAATACTCACATGAACACAATTGTAAGCCTAAACATTCAACAATCATCTAATAAACACCTTTAAACACACTAAAATACCTATCTAAACATAGTATAAACTACACCCATCAAACAACAATGTCAAAAACATACATCTTCTTATATTCCCAAGTTACAAAACCAGTCTGAGAAATTTGGTCCAGTTAACTTGTTATCATCCATGATTGCTCCCACTATTTTATTCAAAATAATAGCCCTCGTTATTAAATCGATAAATTATAAAATAATTTCCTAGTGAGTTAGGATCCCATTTAAAAATAGTTGATCGTAAGTTTACTCAAAAAACCAACTAAATTTAAATCAGTTGGATAAAAACTTTATCAATAAAGTCTTATGTGACTCCTAGACCTATTAGGTGACAACTCTTTACCAACATGCATCTTATAAAGTATTCCTAACCCCTATTTGTAAATCCACATAATCATGAGTTTGCTCTTCCAAATCATATAAATTTAGTTAAGTAAGACCAATTGATTTAAGATCAAACATATTCAGGTTAAACGGGCAATGAATTTGCTCAATAATCCTTACAATAAATAGAACTCTTATTTTATTCTTAAATAATAGAAGGCAATTATTATGGTCTTAATATGTACTTAATATTTGATTAAAGGATTTGAAATTTCAAAACTTTTTGCTCTTATCAAAATAATATAATCTTATTACATTAATAATTTTTAACATAATCTAATTATGAAAGAAATATTTTGCTTAATTCTAATGATTGATTTGATAACTAATTTAATTTAATAATTCAACTTCTTGAAAAATTAAACTAAATTCCAAAATATTCCTAATAATGATTATCCTTTGAAAATAATTTTCAAACATTTAGAAAAATATTTGCTCAATTTTATTATGATTTTAAACTTATTTAATCTCATTTAAATTAAATTAACTAAATTTAAGACTTAAAACATAGAAAAATTAAATAAAAATGTGGGGGCTATCTAGCACATGCAGTGCACGAGCCAAAACATTTTTTGTGTTGTACGTGCATTGCACACTCCCCAGTCAACCTTTAGTGTTGATTGGTGCATGCATCAATAATGTCTTTTATAGACACTTTGGTCCCCATATGGGACACATGACCCATTGTTTTCATATTAGGTTTTATCCTTTCTAGAATGTTATTGTCACCTCCTATTCTAGTTCAATGCTAATGCTTTTTGCTTTTTTTTTCCCTAAGCCTCATCTATTGGAGTTCCACCATCCCATCCATCTTACTTCAGTTATGGATGAATATTGTCCTTGCCAGTGGCAACAATAGTCACTGACTCTGTTATTCACCAATGGTGATTAACCAATTGTTTAATCCTTCATTAGCGACGATTTGTCAAAGGTGAAAAACTGTCTCAGAAGAGATATACAGCTCCTACCATTGTTCCATTAAAAAAAAACCACAATCCAAATATGTATTTATCATTTTTCAAAACTTATTCAAAGAGAAATTAGATCCTTATTTGTTCTAGCTTGGCATGCAAAGTGTATGTTTTCCCATAACCTTTAGTTAATAGATGAGGCAAAATAATGCAAGTTCCAAAAGGCAAATGTTCAGGTTTCTAGAAGCAAAAAACAAAGAAAGGAGACGTAACCTTAATTTAAAAAAACAAGATTTCTAGCCTTAATTCTTATCAAATCAATAACAATCAAGCAATTAATTTTAGTTAAATGAGCAAAGGAAGCTTTGATACCACTGTAAGAAAACTAACCGTGATTAAATAATGGGCTCAGCAGAAAAATAAAATTTTTATGATTTTTAATTAGATCATAATAATTGAATAACTTGAAAAACTTAAATAAAAATGTGAAATCATACATGATTTGATATTCCTTATAAAATTCTTTCAAAACATTTTCAATGTGTCAATCAAGAATTATTCATGCATCCGGCTTCTAATAATATCCACAAAGCAGTAAAAAATTCTCAACTCTATGAGAGCAATCAGCAGGAGTACTAGCTCCTTTACGCTTATTCCTATTCATAGAAAAAGCATTAAGGTTTTAATTTTTATTAAAATTAAATGTTTTAATTATAATTAAAGTCAAACTCTAATTATAATTAATTTAATTTAATAAAATCAAATATCTCATATTTGATTCCTAAAGTTCTCAAACTTTACATTAAGTCCAGCTTAATTGAAATTGATTTTTCTTTTTTAAACTACTCTTTATATTTGATAGATGCATATTTGACTATATTTTTACACCCATATTTGATATATTTTACTTGATATTTTATAGTTTTATTTTGTATTTGGTAGTTAATTCACTCTAAGTGCATTCATAGGTGATAATTGCCTCTATGACTTAAAGGAGAAGAATTAGGATGAAAATGTGGCATAAAATGAAGAATTTAAGAATATAAGGGATGCACAACTGTGCAACAGGCCGTGTAGTTTTACGATCTTTAGACATTTTTTGTGCATCAGACCATGCATTGCCAAAATGTTTGCTATATGATAATTGTGATTTGCATTGTATTTTAGGGTTTGATTTGTTAAGTATTTAGTGTTATTTTGAGTGTTTAGTGTGTATTTAGGTTTCAATT
>JAOTAY010017312.1:0-14453 GCA_025629805.1 Erythroxylum baracoense
ACTTTTCCTAAATTAAGAGAAGTAGTCATGAGATGTATAAACAAAATTAATGGAAGGAAATATGAAGAGAAAAAAAACCTGAACCTTCACTGAGACCCAATAATCACACATTTCACTCCAATTTTTTGGAGTCACCCGTTTTGAAACATGTCTCCTTGCCTCTTCATCGGAAGGGAAAGACTGGTAATATTTATGAAGTTGATATCGATGATCCTTGACCTTTTGTTTCAACAATGAACTAACACTGCTTGAAACCTCAGGCATGTAGATATCAACAATATTGAGCTCCATATGTGAAAAACACGTATAAGTTATTATTTTTTGTAAGTAAAATTGCAATGCATATAGTAAAATGAATTGAAATATTATCGAAACTTTGTCCAAAGTATTTTGAAGCAAGTTGTCTTCCTTCAACTACCTGACATGCTAAAGGCAAGACAATTCATTCCTCACAATAATGCCCAACTCACTGGCCAATTTTGCAGCTTGGATCTTATCCACTAGGCGACGTTACGTGCGGTCAATCGTCACTGACAACTTGGCATTCATTGCAACATTCATCCGTTGCAACTTAGCTCCTTTTGTCTTACCTCTACCTCATTTTCTGATGCTAATATTAGAACCTGAAGAAAAACATAATGAGAAAAATACACTAAACATATGATGGGTAATTTCATCATAAATGTAAATATGTTTGGTTAATAATAACAGACCTGAAGATCCCTCATGACCAACAAACGATGCTGGTAAATGTTGTTGCTGACTTTCTTCATTCGATGATGCAATTGCTGGTTGTTCTGTAGGAGAAACTTCATTTACCGTTACCACCCTCTTTCCCTTGTTTCTACCAGGTGCTATTGTAATGAACTTGTGTAAAATGAAATATGAACATAACATATAATTGTAATTGAAAAATAAAATATTAAGTGAAATATTAAAAATATGCTTATAGTCATGGTAAATTAACATAACTAAAACATCAACAACATAAGGCATTTACAACTTGGAGATATTTTAAATAACACAAACAATTTATTTACATGCAATCATCATGATCAAGAATTTGAAAATAAACATCATTAAGTGAAACATTAAAAATATGCTTGTAGTCATGGTAAATTAACATAAGTAAAACATCAACAACATGAGGCAGTTATGTTCTTAACATTTCAAACAACACAAACAATTTATTTCCATTCATTCATCATGATCAAGATTTTGAAAATCATCATCATCCGCAAAAACATAAGTGAAACATTAAAAATATGCTTGTAGTTATCGTAAATTGACATAAGTAAAACATCAACAATGTAAGGCAATTATCTTCTTAACATTTCAAACAATAAAAACAATTTATTTACATTCAATCATCATGATCAAGATTTTGAAAATCATCATCGTTGAGTACATTATCGTTTGATTCTTCATTACTAATATATTCGAGCAAAGTATCATCAGTTATTTAAGTCATCCTAAGTATAGTCTTCATTTGTTTGTAAGATAAGATGGGCTTGGATTTCATCTAGTTGAACTATGTTGGGCTCGACATCTCTCCTATAGAATGATGATAAATCTGCATCTTCTACTGGAATCCCTTTCACAAAAATCAAAGACATTCTTTTGTTGAAACTTTTGAACAACCTTCTAATTGCTACCTAATACAGTATCGTTGACGTAGAAAACTTTTTTTGGCTTGATTTGCAAGGACAAACTGATCATTATCATACCATGTCTTACTAACATTTATGCTAGTAATATGCCCGTTCACTCTCATGTCAATTAGATCAAACCATTTGCATTTAAGTAAAACAACCTTCTTATCCTTGATGTAGTGCAACTCTATTATTTCAGAGGTGACACCATAGAAGTCAGTGATTTCGTCGTCATGACATCCTTCAATGACAACCCCACTATTTTGACTTCCAACTCGACTATCTCGATCTTGTATGTGATATCTCACCCCATTAACAACGCAACATGTGTATTTCTTCCCACAAATATGAGGCCCACATGCCAAACTATATAATGTTATTGTCGCTTCTTGCACGTTACGGTTATATAACTGTATCATCTGTATGCCAAATTAAAAATAAATATGAGGATGAGACATATTCTCATATTTTCATAATATGTAATTAATAATAAACTTACTCGATTTCTAAACCATGATACAAACTTCTGCCTATGTCTTTCTTCAACATTAATGATCCCTTTGCTACAAATTGTGTCTTTGTGCTCTCTATTTAAAAAAAAAGACAGTAAGATCTCAGAGTTAATGAAGAAAATTGTAATATGATTGTTTGAATGAAAAGGAATATACATACTCTATGTATGTATCGACGTTCTTGCAATTGTTCAAAATATACTAATGAGCAATTTCGAATTCATCTTTAGTAACTTTACATATT
Organism: Erythroxylum baracoense; assembly: GCA_025629805.1. Taxonomy (NCBI): domain Eukaryota; kingdom Viridiplantae; phylum Streptophyta; class Magnoliopsida; order Malpighiales; family Erythroxylaceae; genus Erythroxylum; species Erythroxylum baracoense. The sequence continues at coordinate 2,409 of JAOTAY010017312.1, forward strand.
TACCCACACCAAGTGGCTTAACTTTTTGGGAGAAAATAGACAACCCACCATCATCATTAAAATCAAAGTTACGTTCTGGTCTATTAAATCTTGTCTCCACATCATTTAAGTACATTGAACAAAAAGTCAAGCATTCATTTGTTATATAAGCCTCTATAATAGACCACTCTGGTCAAGCTTTATTACGTACATAATGATTAAGAGAGCATAAAAACCTGAATATAAATAGTTATAAACTTTGGAATTGTTACAAACAAATAACATAGAAAAAACTTATTGAATTTAATATGAATTACCTTTCGATCGGAAATATTCATTAAAATTGAACCGCTCCACAAAGTTGTGCTTTATATGGTAAGTGAATTGTCAAATGAACCATAACATCAAAAAACGTTGGGGGGTGGGGGAATAATAGTTCAAGCTTACATAGAATTAATGTTATGTCTTTCTCTAATTTATCAAGCTCTTCAACTTTAAGTATCTTGTAACATAATTGCCTAAAAAACTCTTCCACTTGTCCCAAAGTAACGGACACATCTTTCAGTAAACACCCACATATTCCAACATGAAGTAGTCGTTGCAAAAGTACATGACAATTATAGCTTTTTAATCCTGACACTTTTCCCTCTTTAACATTCACACAACGGCCTATATTATATGCATACCCATCAGGAAATTTGATTGATTAGAGGAACTGACAGAATGATTGTTTCTCACTTTTTGACATGTTGTAACAAGCAGGGGGAATAAAGTATGATCCATCATCTCTTCTTTTCAAATGCAAATCTTTTCTATTATTCATGTCTTCTAAGTCTGGTCTAGCCTTAATAATGTCTTTGGATTTCCCATCAATTCCCATTAAAGTCCCTAAAATAGACTCACAAATGTTTTTCTCAATATGCATGACATCAAGATTGTGCCTATAATTCCTTCTAATATGGCAAGTTGAAAATATGTTTTTTTTGTCCAATTCAGTTCAATATCATTTCTCTTACGCTTTCTATTACCTAGGTGTTTGTCAGGTGTAATGTCACCCAAATGTGACAGCTGGTAAAAAATATTATTACCGGACAACTGCATCAAAGCTTCACCCAACTCAACTGTGTCATTAAACTATTTACTTCTTCGTCGTTTATGCCCATGTTCCAAATAACGACGATAAACCGTATAACATATTTTACTTCGTATCCTTTTTTAATATGTTTCATGATTACAAATAGGACATGCCATATACCCTTTAGTGCTCCACCATGACAAATTCCAATAAGTTAGGAAATCATTTATAGTCCACAATGCAACAACATGCATTGTAAATGTGTTGCCTTCAATAACATCAAAAATTTGTAATCCATATTCCCATAAATCGTTTAAGTCATCAATTAATGGTTACAAGTAAACATCGATGTCCTTACCAGGAGTAATAAGTCCTAGAATAAGCAAAGACAACAATATAAAAGGCTCCTTCATACACTTCCATGGAGGAAAATTCTATGGGACTAGAATCACGGGCTGCATGCTATATGAGTTACTCATATTACCGAAAGAATTAAATCCATCTGAGGCCAATCCAAGTAGAACATTACAAAAATCTTATCCAAACCATGAGAAATTTCTATCAAGCTCTTTCCATGCCATTGAGTCTGCTAGATGACGCATAATGTTATCATTAACACGTTTCTCTTTATGCCACCTCATATCTATGGCTGTTTTTATTGACATAAATAGCCTTTGTAATCGTGGTTTAATAGGAAAGTATCGAAGGATTTTCATCGATATCTTTTTCCCTCTCCCATCATCCAACCACCACCTTGATGTACCATAAATAGGACACTCCTAAAGTTCTTTACTTTCCTTCCAATAAAGAACACAGTCATACTTACAAGCATGAATTGAAATATATCCTAATCCAAGGTCCCTTAATAGTTTCTTCACATCATAGTAAGATTTCGGTAACTTATGTCCAATATTTAATGCATCGTTTAATAAGCCAATTAACATATCAAACGACTTGTTATTCCATTTATTATAAACCTTCAAATACAACAACTTCACAACAAATGATAGTTGAGAAAAATTAGAGCACCTCGGATATAATTATTCTTAAGCAACTTTCAATAACTTCCCTTTATCTTCTGTATTACTACCAATTATGTTAGGCATTCTTGTTTCATTCATAGTCTCCATATAATTTCGACAATCATCTAACATCTCATTAATCCCATCATCACCATCATCATTCACATCACAATCATCAACATCATTATTGTAATTGTCATCATAAGATGTACCGGTACTTCTACTAAAACTTGCTTCTTTACGTTCACCATGATAAAGCCATGGAATATAGAATTTGTCTATGCCTCGGATGAGTAAGTGATTATATACCACATCTTGACTTTGGAAGTTGACATTTAAGCAATCGATGCATGGACAACGAATACTACATTCATCACCCATTTGATCTTTTAAAAATTGCATGAAACTCTTAACTCCTTCTACGTATTCAGTTGACCATTTTTGATGAGACATCCAACTCTTTTCCATTTAGCTATACAATACAAGAAGATAACAGAGTTATAACACGCATTTTTTGTTTTATATTACATTAAAAAAACATATGTTTAATATTACATGCAGTCAACAACATTGTATTAGTTCATACGCACCAACTAAGTAAACAATATACAACAAAATGAAACGACAACCGATATATAAAACAATAAAGATTACTACTATTTCACATACTAGAAGATGTGACATGAGTTCTACGACTTTGGCTCCAACCAAACAGAGGAATAAAATATCTGCAAATAAACCCTATACACCATTACCAACTAAATAAAAAAATCTTCTTGATGGTACAATAAAACCATATTTAAAGCACAACAAAAGATGTTGAACAATTTGATAATTACTTATCAATCAATTAAGACTTGGTAACTTTAAGACTATATGTTTAAGGTTTTGTCAATGGGATGTAAACAATAAGACTATATGTTTATTAGTCTAGTTGGCGAAAGAGAGGGACAAAGAGGTAGAGAGAGCATGCTCAGTTAGGTTCTGAGTTTTGACTTTGGTGCCATTGATTATTTGCTCTGGAACTAAGTGGTAAGAGAAAGGTCTATTTTCTCTTCCTAATCTCAATAGGAATATAGAAAGAGATTCCTTTAATTATATCATCTATCTATCAATAATAATATTTATTACTAGTAAAGCATCCAACTTGAAATCCAGCAATATCCCTTTTAAAAAGGTTGATGAGGTAGACATATATAATCTTTGTGTTCAAGTACTCCTGTCTCATTAGATATGTTAAATCTAGTATAATTATAAATATATATATAAACACAATCACCATAGCGAATTCAAATTGTAATGTGTATTTATTATAAACTACAGCATACGCAACTACTTGGCACTTTGGATTTTTTCGTACAATTGCAATCCATTGTATAATTGTATACAGTTGACTTAAGTTGTTTATGTTGTTGGAATAGAAAACTACACTCTTATACAAATTTAAAAAGATAGAAAGAAGAAAGGAATTAAAACCGAAACAATTTTCTTGGTTCCTAGGGAAAATGTGGTGGGCAGGAAAAAATGTGTCTAAGGATGCCACACAAATTATGCGGTTTTTAGCTCCAAGCAAAAAGAGGAATATAGAATCTGCAAAATAGACAAAGGATTTGGTGAACAACAAAATCTATTATAAATAAATTGAAAACTATGAATTAAAGGTTAAATGGCCTAAAATCATATTTAATATGCATAGACATTATAATGACATAATTTATAAATATCTAATTGCAAATCCTAATAAACCATTCTTATGCATACAAAAATATGCTTTTGACTAAGGCTAGGTAGCAATCCCCTTTTATCACTATATACCTTATTATTTAGTGAATTTTTCGTTAAAATTTTTCTATTCTTTTTGTCATTCTTTTCATGCCACTATTCATGGCAAGTTGCATTTCTTTTATTAGAAGGATAAGTAATTTTTCTTAAAAACATAAAAAACATATATACACTATAACTTTTAACACTTTTAAGTCATTTAAAAACTTGTATGCTTCATTCACATTCATAGCATGCATTCTCATGAATCAATTAAAATTTGTCATCATCATCTTAAATTAAATGTTTAGTTGCCATGTTCCCAATTATTCAATCCTAAAAATAACTTTGAAGAATATACTTAATATGTCGTGAAAGAAGTAAAACATTAGATCCATTTCTTTTTTGTGTGTTTTGGAAGAATGAGCATACTGTCTTTGTTTTTGTTATTACTTATTTGGCTATTTTTCTAAGAGGGAAAAGAAAGTGGATGTTTAAGTTCTTATTTAAACGTCTGTGTAATGGTAATGGGAATGGAATGTTTAATGAGGACACTTGTAAGCTTTTGTTTGTTTTCTTGGGCTTAAGGTTGATTTTCTCTTAATTTAACCTTGGGAAATTCTTCTCAGGATGTTCAACTTTCAAGTTTGAGGCTTCATTTTTTTAAGAATAACATGATGGTGGATTAATGAAGTTGAATAAATTGAATTGAAGGAACCAAAGCTTAGGAAATCTACGACAACTGAACCTTTTGGAAGTGCATATATAAGTTTTATCAACTACTTGATAGCTGCCTAGGAGTTGAACAGTTGGGATTTATGCTATATTTGTAATTGTCCCTTAAGCGAGAAGATTTGAGCTAATTAGATTTATTTTTCCTGACATTGCATTATTGCTCAAAGAACTCACCCTACTTCTGCAGCTCCTTAGGACTTTTTTTTCCTTGTATTATCTTATCCTATGGTATCAAAATTACTAGTTACCACCCTTCTTAAGTCTGTCAATTTCCCAATTGCATGAGTATTAATACTCTTAACATGAAAATTTATCAATAAATTGGAGGTATTAAAGATAGTTTAAAAGTTCTACATCATTATAACTACACGATATAACTTATGAACTATTACGAGTATGACTTTCTTTTCTATGCTTATCATCATCATCATCGTGCATGTTGAGAACATATTTAAAAACAAAAAACAGAACAGATTGCATATGAAAACAAGTTCAGTTTCAGACATAAAATGAAACAGAACGAACCACAGGACTTTCATTGAACACCTTATAACTATAACATAACACACACCAAACTATAACCATTCATTATGTTTGTTCCCTTTCTTCACCATCATTAACACATTTCAAAACAAACCCAACAATTAACTTATTCAATCCATGCAAACAACTCAACAAATCGAAGAAACCCATAATAATTAATATTCGATATCATTAACACATTCAAAAACAAACCCACAACAAATCAAAGAAAAACTTATGGGGTTGAGTTCAACTCCAAGAGACGATATATGGGGGGAAGATAAGAACATAATGTTGCAAAACGATGGGAGGAACATAGCAGAAAATCGATTCAGAGAGAGAGAAGGAAGAAACCACGCAAAGGCGGGCTAGGGGGAGGGGTTCGGGTTTAATTTTTAACGATAAACAATGTCGTCCCACCTAAAAAATTTTTTACCGTTGCAACATTTAGCAACGTAACCAAGAGTTGTTGTCAAATGCCAAACATTTAGCTACGATAAATGATAACCGTCGCCAATACCCTTGGAAAAACGTAGAAAACGATGAAGTTATATTATTTTGATCTCGCACATTTTGCGACGAAACCAAGATTCGTCACAAACTACCATGCTTTGGCTACAAAACAACTATAGCATCGCAAAATGTACAACATTTTGCTACCAAGCTGTCAAATTGTCGCGAAAACTATTTCTTTTACCTTTTCTAACAGTGGCAATTATCATCGCCTAAAAGCATAATGTCGCTACCAATTTCGCTACCAATTTTAAACAGCATCGCTAAAACCCAAGCATTTTCTTAACATCTTTATTTTTCTTAATTGATTAACATATATGAGTTTTTCCTATTACCAACAACAAAATGAAAAACTAATCTTCTCACTTATATATGCAATTGTTCTTCATTTGCTTAATTTTTAGGAATGACTAATCTTTAAATATAATTTTTTAGAAATAGTTTTATAATTATATTACAATGTCTTGTAAAATTATTATTATTTATTTTTATAAATTAAAATAATTAAAATGTATAATTTTTTCAAATACTTTTTTTGAAATTATATTAATGAAAATGTATAATTGTCTGAAAATTGTAAGTCAATTTTATTTTATTTGAACTATCAACAAATTAATTTCCAAATAGTTTTCAAATGAATAATTTAATTTTTAATTCAAATTATGTTTTATTTGGAATATGAAAATAAATTTATTAAAAATTATCTACGAACCGATGGGTTTTGGTGACAAACCATATATTAGTCGCTACATATGACGATTGTTGACTAGATACAATAAATCGTAGCAAATTAGTTAATACTACTTCCAAACAACTACAAGAAACAATAAACGACAATGTTTACGTAAAATAGAAAACAATGTTGTTTCGTATTAGGTTTTGAAAGACAAAAACATAAAAGCCTACTCCATTCTCTTGCAAGCCGTCAACACCAATCCAAAATCCTCTCGTAAATAACTTGTTTGGGTTATGTGTTGTGCTCATCACCGTCGAAGAATGATTATTCACTGAATCGGTATTATTCTTTTGTTCTATTGTGAGTTATTGTGATTATTCTTTTGTTCTTTTGTTCTATTGTGATTATTCACTAAAACCCTTTAGGTGTTTACTGTGAGTTCTTAATTATGTATTTGATGTAAGAGTTGTGTTTATGGTTGTGTTTTAAAGATGATTTACTGTCTATCTTTGTTATTTGTTTATGTCTGTCTTCCCAACGACGTTTAACACTTACTCTCATCAAAGCTTTGTTTCTGCATTGATGAAATTATTTCAAGAGTAGGGATGGCTGTGGGTTTTCAACCTGGTTAATATCTGCACTACCTGATGGATATCCAAAAACTCGAATAATCCAATGGATTTAGATATGGGTAGTAAATCGTAAAAATTGATGGATTTTAAATGGATAATGAATTGAGTCGTAAAAAATGGATATGGATATGGGTCAAGTAATACTCGAACTGAACCCTATCTATTGCCATCCCTATTCAAGAGTGTTTTACTTTTATTCATTTCCAGTAATAGTAACATAGAGATATATAGATAATACTATATTTCTGTACATCAAGAATATAGTCATGTCTATTCTACTTTAAATTCTAAATTTTGCGTATGATACAAATTACACAATAATTTTTTGAAATTTTAGTAAGGGTAATTTTCATTTCATTAGGCATATTGAAGATGTATAAGTGCTAAACTAGACTAGTTTCACTTGTCATCATTTTATTCTAATTCGACTTTTGTAGAATATGCCTCTTAACATTATTAATCAAGAAATGTCAATATGGAGACTAGTTCCGGATGATTCTAATTCATTCCGTTGGGAGAAATGCGGCAAAATTATCCCTACTGAAAAACCAACAATGTAGAAAAAATCTTCACTTCATACACTAATCATCATTTGCCTTCCATGGCCGATCTGCTTCAAGATGTTTAATATCATCCAAACAACGTCACTTCCCTTATTATGTACAGCTCATTTCTTTTTATGAAGCTATTATATATATTCACATTTGTTGGTTTATACTACATATTTTTTTAAGCTTCCTTGAGTCTCGAAAATGACATGTATGGCCATAGAGGCAGGAGTGATGTCACAACAGTCCGTAAAGGATTAGGAAAATCGATTGTTTTGGAAAATTCGTCAATTCCAAATACTTCGTCTACTCATGCACGTATGCATGTCACTCCAATTGCAGTTCATTTAACGGTTTACTACTATGACAATATCTAACTTCTATACTGATTGTATTTTAGGTACTAAATCTAGCGACTTATTCACTACATCCTTTACAAGTTTAGCTGTAGCGAAAAAGCTGTGGCAAGAGGGTGTGAAAAACCCTACACTTGAGGGAACAATTGTTACTGTTCCAATTGGTGCGTTCGAATATGCAAGGACCCTTCTTGGGAATCCAAACATCGGGGACTCATTTACCTTTATCGACTCTTATGTTACTTGGAATCCAAATAAATAATTATATCATTGTCATTTAGTGAGTTAATCAACTAAACTCAGCTTTAAAGTTTATTTATTGTTGTATCTGTAATAATTTGTCAAACAACATATCTACTACTTAAGGGTCAAGTTACGTACTATTGATTGTGGACTGCTATTATTCTGGTTCTATGAGTATATGAATTGGGTAACTTTTAATTCAAAGTTCGTACTACTTCATATATCATATTATTATATTGATAAAATTATTAAAAAAATTTATAACTAATTTTTGTAATGTTGGTAAATACTAATGATTAATTAATACTACTGTTTAACACTTAAAATAATGATGTGAGTTTTTTTTAATAATACGTTGTAAACATTTAAAATAAATGTTCAATTTGCACCATCTAGTGACGATTTCTAGAAATCGTCGTTGAATGCTTGACATTTAGTGACGAGGACAAACAATCATCACTGAATGTTTAACCTTTTGCGACCAAATGAAACTTTCGTCATCAAATATTGACCTTTTGGTCACGTTTCAGAATATTGTCTCCAAATATACAACCTTTGGTGATGATTTTTTGGATTCGTCGCCAAATGTTTGATAAATTATGGTGACGTTTTTTAAATTCGTCTCCATAAAATTATTTAGCGACGAATATCTGACATCGTCACCCATTATGCATTATTTAGTGACAATTTTAGTGACAATTTTTCTTAATTATCACTAAATTTTTAGTATTTGGCGACGATTTGTTTATACGTTTCTAAAGGTTTTCTCTTTTGCGACACTTTTTGTTCTCGTCGCTAAATGGTTAGTTTTAGTGACGAATTCTTTTAATCATCGTAATATGTTATCTTTTGGCAACGAATTTAGTTTCGTAGCAAAATAAATAGTCACAAAAGGGTGTGTTTGTTGTAGTGGTTTTTTAAGCCAATTCAATGTTCTTAAAGTTTTGACATCTTGAATCCCTTTTTTTTTGTTTTACGACTTTTTTCTAATAGGCTCTTTTAAGAGCTAACTACTATTATATATCTCCTTTTCGCTATTAATAAATCATATTAGTTACCAAATAAACTACAAAAAAACATATTAGTGAGTCATATATATACATATAAAGATACAATACAATATGTTATTTAGAAATTAGGATATGATCACATCACTTATAAAGTGGAATAAATAAAAATTTTCATAATTTCTATAAACAAATAGCGCTCCCTCACATAATTTGTGTCAAAATTATCAGTTGAAGAACCGAAAGGTGAAAATCGGTAATGGAAAACCAAAATTAAGAACTTGTAGGTTTAGACCTAGACATAGGCAAAAATCTATGAGAGGAATTACCAACTAGATAAAAATCTTAATGGGTTTTAGTTAATTTCATGAGCCACGATAGTCGAGATTGATTTTAACTACAACACTTCTTTGACATCTTGATAGAGAATCATAGATAATTTATATTTAGTTTCCTTCAAAGTCTAGGGATCAAGATTATTGAATAAACTAGAAGAGAATTGTTAGAAATCGATTACGAAACCAAATTTGAAACCTACCTTTTACATATTTGATTTATTCCTTACAGTCATAAATTGCGTAGTTATTTTGTTTGTTTTAGGATTAATTGTAGTTATTCGTCTATTAATTAATTTCTCAATAATCAACATTTAAGTTATCAGCCCAAATAATTGAATGGTTTTAGCCTAGTAATTGTTCAGTAACTCCCTGTGGATCGATACTCTTACTACCCTATTTACTTGTATGACCTGTACTTGTGGGGCCTCGGACAAGTTTTGGCACCATTGCCGGGGAGTTTTCCTTTGGGCAATATTAGATGATCAATTGTTTGGTTACTTTGGACATTTTTTTATTATTATCATTTTGTTATTTTTCATTCTATTTACTTTTTCTTGTAGCTTATTTCTTCACTCGGAGTATTCATTTTGATTTTTGATTTGCAGGTGAATCTTTCTGTATATGAGACATTCTCATAGTGCCAAAAATTTGTTATTTGATCCAGAAATTGAAAAGACTGCTAAGGCGCTCCGAAAAGCTACGAAACAGCAAAGAGCACAATTTGTGCAGGATAACCAGCGAATAGAAACCGAACCTGTTGATACTACAAGTGAGCAAATAATGGCAGAACAAATGCAGAATGGTGGGCAAAATCAGAGAACAATGCGGGACCATGCAATACCAAACTTTGAGGATTACCAATTGAGCATCACGACACATCTAGTTATAGCTAATAACTTTGAACTGAAGACCGGACCGGACTTATGTAGATGGTCCAACAGTCCCAATTTGGAGGGAACCCTTCAGAAAATCCCCATGTTCATTTGGAGATGTTCATTCAGATATGTAGCATGTTGAAGCAGAATGGGGTATCTGACGATGCAATTCGCCTCAGATTATTTCCTTTTTCCTTGAGGGATCGTGCAAGTGAATGGCTCTACTCTCTACCTCCAGGGTCTATAACTACGTGGAAAGAGTTATCCCAGGCCTTCCTAACACAGTACTTTCCCCCAGGAAAGACTGCACAACTGAGGGTGAAGTGCATTCCTTCCTACCGAGAGAAGATGAATCTATGTATGAAGCATGGGAGAGATTCAAGGAGCTACAAAGAAAATACCCTCACTGCGGGATTCAAAAATGGATGCTTGTGCAAATTTTCTACAACGGGCTATCTCCGATTATGAAAAGTGCTATAGATGCGGCTGCAGGTGGAGATTTTATGGCAAAAATAAAAGATGAAGCTCATTCACTCCTAGAAAGGATTTCTCTAAATAATTACCAATAGAGTGGGAGCAGGGGGCATTTAAAGCAAGAGACTAAGAAGATTGCAGGAATGTTTAAGGTTGATGCGTTATCCATGATGAATGCTAAATTTGAAGCCCTGACAAAGAGAATGGATAAGATAGATAAGGTTAATATGATGGCAGCAAGCAGCTCACAGCCTATGCATGAACTGCAACAATTTGCACAACCCATGTATGATTTTCAGGCTTATGGACAAGACATTGCAGTTGAGCAAGCTAATTTAGTGGGTAACTATAGAGCTAAATCGTAAGGAGCCTTCTCCAACACATACAATCCTGAGTGGAGAAACCACCCCATTTTCTCTTGGTCCCAACAACCCAGACAACCACAAAATTTCTTAAACCAACCTCATTACTCTTCTTACCCTCAAAACCAACCTCACTTTTCAGCCCAACAACAAAACTTCAATAGAGGTCCTCCAGGATTCCAAAACACAAAACCTCAAGCCCCTCCACAACTCCCACAAGCTCAAGAGCAGAAACCAACTTTGGAGTCCATGGTGGAACTAATCCAGCAACTCAGTTCTAAGGTAGATCAACTTGCCATACACAACAAAATGCTGGAAACTCAGATTGTTCAACAAGCTAGTACATCAAGAGGGGATAAGGGTAAATTGCCTGCACGATCGGAAAATCCTAAGGAGACTACTGATGTAGTGATTTTAAGAAGTGGAAAGGTCTTAGAACCGATGGTGGAAAGCAAGCATAAAGCAGCAAGTAAGGAAAGATCTGATTCTGTCCCAATTGCACAGCCTGTCCAGAACGAACCAAAAAATGCTGAAACTGAAAAATACACTCCACTTCCTCCATACAAGCCACCTATCCCATTCCCACAACGTTTTCAGAAGGCTCAGCTGGATAAACAATTTGGGAAATTTCTGGAAATCCTCAAGAAGCTATACATCAATATTCCCTTCACGGAAGCACTCACACAAATGCCAACCTATGAAATTTTTTTGAAGGAAATATTGTCAAATAAGAGGAAGTTAGAGGAGTATGAAACAGTGGCATTGACGGAAGAGTCGACCGCTATTTTACAGAATAAGCTGCCACCGAAGTTGAGGGATCCTGGAAGCTTCTCCATTCCTTGTCAGATCGGAAGCACAAACATCGGTAAGGCTTTATGCGACCTTGGTGCAAGTGTAAGTCTCCTACCTCTTTCTATATGTCAAAAG
>JAOTAY010017332.1:0-14452 GCA_025629805.1 Erythroxylum baracoense
GAATTCTCGTGTTCAACAGTTGTTTCCATGGATCCAAACGGCAACGTACAGCCTCGTCAGAATCCGGCTGAACCAGATTCGATAATTTAATTGTAAAAATTTTAAACTGTTTAATATTTTGGTTCAATTTATTTTAATAGCTTTTTTTGCTAAAATTAATTTATTTATTAATCAGTCGATCGATTTTATAAATTGATAAGTTATTATAAATCAAAATAAATTAATTATTTTTAAAATTAAACTTAAGAATAATTTCTTTTATCATATTTTAGAAATTTTAATTTTATTTAATATTTAATTAATTTTACGGTAATTTAATATCGATTAAATTTTATTAATTTAACTTTTAATTTAGTTTCTAAAATAATTGATTGCAACCAATTTTGAAGTACTTATGGCCCCACGGCCATTCCTGCCTCAATCCCCGCCACAGTCATTGGAAACCAAAGCTTTCGTTAATCGTTACAAGACATTAATTAATGTAAACATAATGCAAATAAACAAACTAAAGATTTAGGAAAATGTTTAGCAGATTATTAAACTACAAAGCAATTTATTATTTTTATTACACTCTATATATACTCTTACTTAGCGTCTCTGTGTCCATAGTATCATTTTAATGGAAGCAAAACCAAGCAACGCCCTTCTCTTTTGCTTCTCCACTCTTCTCTTCTTCTACGCAGCCCTCTGTACTCCACCAGAGTACCAAACCTTAGTCATCAACCCTCTCCCCCTCCCATCTGCTCTCTCATGGACAGAATCTGACTCAGAAACTGAAACCACCACCTTAGAGAGTGACCCAGATAGCGTCAACTTACAGTTGCATCACATAGACGCTTTGTCCTTCAATAGTACTCCGCAAGATCTCTTCAACTTGAGACTCCAGCGCGATGCCTCGCGTGTGGAGTCTATTACTTCTCTCGCCGCCGCCGCCGCAGCGGGTGGTGGAGCTGTCAACCGCTCCGGCGTTCGTGGTAACGGTTTTAGTAGCTCCATTATCTCCGGACTCGCGCAGGGGAGTGGTGAGTACTTCACGCGCCTCGGCGTAGGTACTCCTCCCACATATGTTTACATGGTGTTGGATACAGGAAGCGACGTCGTCTGGCTCCAGTGCGCTCCGTGTAAGAAATGTTACTCTCAAACCGACCCGGTTTTCGACCCGAGTAAGTCCAAGTCGTTTGCTAGAGTCCCTTGTCGGTCAGTCCTCTGTCGCAAGCTCGACACACCTGGATGCAGTTCTCAAACGCAGACATGTCTATACCAAGTCTCTTATGGTGACGGTTCGTTCACAGTCGGCGAGTTCTCTACCGAAACGCTGACGTTTCGTGGAAGCAGTGTTGGAGGCGTCGCGCTCGGGTGCGGTCACGATAATCAAGGCTTGTTCGTTGGGGCTGCGGGGCTGTTGGGACTTGGCCGGGGGATGTTATCGTTTCCGTCTCAGACCGGTGGCCAGTTCGGTCGTAAATTCTCTTATTGTTTAGTGGACAGGTCAGCTTCTTCTAGGCCGTCTTCTATGGTTTTCGGTGACGCCGCGATCTCAAAAGCTGCTCGCTTCACGCCGTTACTTGCGAACCCCAAACTAGACACATTCTACTACGTTGAGCTCCTCGGCTTCAGCATCGGTGGGACACGTGTCCCCGGCATCACAGCCTCTTTATTCAAACTCGACCCAACCGGCGAAGGCGGGGTTATCATAGATTCGGGTACGTCCGTGACTCGCTTGACTGCACCCGCTTACACGGCTCTCCGCGACGCGTTTAGGGTTCGAACAACCAACTTCAAACGAGCCGCCGAATTCTCGCTGTTCGACACTTGTTACGACTTATCCGGTATAAAGGAAGTGAAGGTGCCGACAGTGGTGCTGCATTTCCGCGGCGCCGACATGTCGTTACCGGCGTCGAATTATCTGATTCCGGTTGATACTAGCGGAAGCTTTTGCTTCGCGTTCGCGGGTACAACGAGCGGGTTGTCAATAATAGGGAATATCCAGCAACAAAGCTTCCGGGTCGTGTATGACTTGGCGGGTTCGCGGGTGGGTTTTTCGCCTCGTGGGTGCGCGTGAGATGTGTGTGCCGCTGGGTTATCTTATTTTTTCGTTAAAGGGATAAAGCTCGTTCCCTCTCTTTAAAAAAGAGTCAGTTGAATATCGTGGGTTCCAGACGGGAATATCTCTTTAAGTGAAAGGAGGGGTAGGAATAATATAAACTCAGTCTCAAATTTGATTCGTATTACTCTTTTTTCCTTTCTCTGTCGGTTGGATTTAGCTAAAAAGTTCGGACAACAGTAGGTAATGTCGGTTTGAAGGATTTTGTTGTAAGAGTATTTAGATTCTCAGAATCTCTATTGATATTTAATTGTATTGCCGTTTAACACTTCATTTCGGACCAGGTTGCTTCCTAATAAGATTTGTAGGATGTAATGAAGTGCCAAATGTTGATTTCAAATAATGAAATAGCTACTTCTGTGGTTTGAGAGAGCAGCTTCTGAGTGGAAAGCACCAGTAATAATAAATTAGCAAATGCGAATTTGATAAGAAGGGTGAAAGGTGACAAAAAGACATAAATGCTATTGTACCTTATTTGGTGCACCACTCCACTCTTCCAATATCTTAGGGGTCACTTCATAAATAACAATAGCTCTTGTGCAAGCCAACGAGTACGGTTAAAGTTTGATTAGTATAAATATTATTTCATACAAGGGCAAAAAGATTAGAATTGGGATAAATCAACAATATTGTACCTAACAAATTATGCCCGGTGCACGATCTCCCCAAGTTAGGTCACAAAGCACATGCAAGGACACATCTTAGTCAAGAAAAGTGGAACCAGTTGGCGTATCACCACCAAGCTCCGTGCGTTACCAACATTTTGATCAAAAGCTGGAAACAGCATAAGCCCTCGCCTTCGTGTGTACACGTTGTGGGGTTCCCAAGTCCCAACGCCGTCAGATTGGAAAATTGGTACAGAAGTTACTCAATGACGATGACCTTAGCACCGGTTCAATTGTAAGTACCAAGTTCTTACTTTGTAACTTTGGGTCAAGACCACAATTAGTATGGTGACGTAACATTTTTAAAAATTTAAATAAATCGTTATCTTTATCTTATACGTTAACATTACTAAAATAATATTGGGTTTTTCTAGTGGTTGGAATGAAGGTCTCGATGTTCTATTGGGCTCATCATGGAAAATAAATTGGACGTTATTGTCAAAATCATCATCCATCTGACATTCATAATCAGAATCGTGCATAGATGAATCTTTGTCTTAGCTGAAATGACCAGTAACATAACTCACGTCCATCGAACATTCGGAGTGGATAAAAGGGACTGGAGGGTCATCAACATCTTCTTAACGGGAAAAACATAGGGATCAATTTCTCCGTGCGTATAACCTTGTGAATGGGATGATTTGGAAGAGGGTTAGCACAGTGTTATAGAGATGATCTGAAATAGAATTGACACAGGAATATAGGTACAGAAAAATTTAAGGGTAAAAAATTAGGCTAATCATTATTATCGGGTCAGAAGAGGCTCTAGATTATTCTAAATGAAACTCTTTCTTATAATTTGTGATCTATTTCATAGATATCATCTCTTTCAATTGTTGTGTCGCAATTGTCGTAGAATTTGTATGATAGAAGTCTCATTTCTAATATTGATATTTTTATTAAATGTTAAAATAAAACATATATTTTAATTAATATTTACTAAATTATTTTTAGATTTATATCAACATATGTTTAATTTATATTGACCCATATATTAAAAACTGTAAAGAACTTAACTTTTTAAGAATTAGTCTTATTTTTAAAATATTTAAATATAAAGTGATATAATAAATAATAATAGAAATTAATTTATATTTTGTTTTTTTTTAAAAATTGTAACTTTTATCTAAATTCACCGGCCAAGCTTGAGACGACATGTTTTTAACCTATTTATAGCCCAACTGGCAGACATAGACTGCGTAAATGTGAAGTAATAATCCAGATAATATAATGCCCACTTAATTTTGAAGTAAAGAGTATTATATAAATGAATATATTGCAATTTAAAATTTTAAGAAAAACTAGAATTGTACATAAAATTTTGTAAAAGAAAAAGGGGAAAATATAAGAGTTGAATTATTTGGAATGAATTAATAAAATAAGTAAGTTTAAATAAGAAATTTTAAAATTTTAAAATCCTCGAAATATATAGTAAAGAATGAATAAAAAATAAATGGATAAATGAATTAAAAAGATGAATAGATGAAATATGTGAGTGAATATTGTGAAATTTATATAGTAGAAAAGATAAAATAGTTTAGTAAAGTTTCTAAGAAAAGTTGTAAATAAATGTGTTATAATATTTTAGTACATAATTTAAAAATAAAGTTATAATTTAAAAAATGTATACGAATATAAGAAGTTATGACCTAATATGTTATTTTATGATTGGATAAATATGTATAAATAAATATTGTTAATTTTAAAATTTGTGGGAAAAATTAAAATTTGTTAATGTGGATAAATTTTTGGAAGAAAGTAAGTCAAAATATAAGAGTTAGAATATTTAAAATGAATTAATCAAATTAGTTAGTAAAAATTGGGAATGAAAAAATAAAATAAAATTTGTAAATGTATAGTGTGATGTACATAAGAATAAATAAATAAATTATAATATTTGAGTTTAATGTTAAAAAATTTAAAAAAAATTATGAGTCACGGGTGTGACTTATTAAGTCACAACCGTGAAATTTAAAGAAATTAATATATTATAATATATGATTAAAAAGTTTTAAAAAAAGAGTGACTGAAAGTGAATTTTAGGGTTGTGCAGATTTTCAATTCAGCCGCGCAACCAAATATCACCCCCGCACGAGACACAGTGAGACGTAGCAGCAACAAAGCAGGCTAGTGAAGATAGCAACGACAGTGAAGTTTGAGAGGAAGGATTTCCCCACCTTCATTTGTGGTTTGTGGTATTGGAAGTAGCGTACCCAGGTGTTGCAAAAGGTAGATTAGTCCCGAAATCGAAGCTGTAGTAGATCCGTGAAGACGGAACAAAGGTATAACCCTTTCTTTAATTTATTATACATTGTATCATAGTTCATTTTGTGGTATTGAAAGTAACGTACCTAGGTGTTGCAAAGGACAGATTCTTCCCAAAATTGGAGCTGCAGCAGATCCGTGAAGACGAAACAGAGGTATAACCCTTTCTTTAATTTATTATACATTGCATCGTAGTTCGTCAGTCAAAGCAACGGTTCTCTTCTCAAAGTAATAGAAAGATGATTTTTATTTTTCTGGGTCGAGTAATGAAAGGAACGACGATTTTTAGTAAAGTAATATTTCCTCTAAGTAGAAAGTATAGGCTTTTTGTTAATCACTTTTTTAAGAAGGCAAGAGTTGAAAAACACCCTATTTGAGTATAGTTTCAAAAGCTTTCAGGATATATCAATATTCAAGTTTTCTAGTAACGTGCACTATCTGACTTATCCTTGGTACATCTTATATGGAGTAGTACCTTACTCGATGACTAATTATCGCACGAGATCAACACTTTTGTTGCAATTATGAACAAGATAACAAAAGCTACAAGAAAGAAAAATAGCAGATTTTAGCTAAACAGAATAGGTTCGTTAGTCCACTAAATGGCTTCATTATGCCTCACATTGACTAATATGATGCTTATATTTTAGGATTACCAACTGATATTAGAATCAGGCTTATTTTTAATGTCGCAGACTTGACTATTTATCATAGATATGATGGTGCACAATCTCCTGCTACAACTATTTTGAGAATTCCAACCATTCCTCATATTCAAGAATTACAAGCTATATGTAGATGTATTTTTCTAATTTTATTTTATTGTTTCAGGTAAGGTTATCAATTATGCCTCGTATGAGATTCTCGACATCATCTTTTGGACCAGATGATATGCCTATTGTAGGTAATCCTTGTCTTCAATTTGTTAGTTGTAAGGCCCCAAATTGTACCCTAGTGAAATGTTACATATGCATAAAACTATATGTATTAGAAATTGTGATATGATTGTAAATTGCATATGTCTTGAATTTTGGTTAATGGATCATACCTAGTGAGTTGGGATTAATTAATACCATTAGAGAATCGAGATATTAAAATAGACATTTGGAATAAGAAAATTGTCAATTGGCAAGACAAGTTGGTATATGGAAATTAGTATGACTAAGCCTATACTTTGATGACATTTGGCACCATTGGTTGATTGACAAATGGACCAATTTTGGAGTGACATGTGGACTAATTTTGTAGGTGACTGATGGCAACATCTTAAGGTGACAAATGGCCTAATAGATGTGTGACATTTGGTAGCTTAAATGGAGGACAAATATGACACATGAATTGGTGACATGTGCTCCTCCAAGATTAGGACACCTAGCAACTTAGGTGTAAACTTACAAGAAGTTTCTGCAGCCTCCATTAATGCATCTCCACCGAAACCATACACCCTCTCTTGGATCTGAATTTTTGCTTCAATTTCACTTAGAATTCTTGCAAGATATTGCATGAAGAGAGCTACCACAAGCTATCTTCTATGTTGTTGTCTTTTGATGTTAAGAACATCCTAGTTTCACTTGGATTTTGGACTTGTTTTGGTTGTTTAGAAGGATAGTTTGGTTTGTTCTTTAGAGTTAAATAGGTAAGGGAATTCTAAACTTGATAGCATGTATTAATATAGGTTTTATGATAATTGAATTGGCATGAAGTATGTGTTATAATGTTGATAATTAGGTGTTGGAAAAATGATCTTTGTATGATAATTTCTAGTTTGGTTTTGATGAGTGGAAGATATTTATTTGTAAGTTACTTAATGAATGATTTTTGAATTGATTCTAGACATGAAATTTATGTTTAATTGAGGCATGAACAAGGTGGAATTGAATTGGAATAGATGAACTTTGGAGAATGGGCGTTGAAGGTGTAAGATGAGAGTTAATTGTACTGGTTTACTGAACAGGTTTTACTGAATAGAAATCCGTATTTTGGCCATAACTTGACCTGTAGATATTCAAATGGGGTGATTTTCATTGTATATTAAATTACATACATAAGTCTACATCTTTTATGAAGGAATAGAATTTTATTTCTGTCTCGAAAGGTTTTGAAATTTGGATTGAATTTGAGTTTTGGATTCTATCACTGTTTAAGATCAGTCTGTAGTATTTTAGGGATAACTCTAGAATAATGAACCAAAATGTATGAACTTTAGTTTGTTAGAAACTTAAGACATAGAAGAACATTGTTTTAGAAGAACATATTGCCCAGAAACCTCATTTTCTATGTCAAAATAGCCATGCAAATCTGACCCAAAACCTGTCCTGAGAAAACTGGAAAATTGTAGGAAAAATGGGAGATTAGCTTTTGTCACGATCGTGGGAAGGTAACCCACAATCGTGTGCAGTACTTAGGAAACGAAAATGTTAGTTTTAGACAATTGTTGGACTAATATAAGGTTAAGGTGCTTAAGAATGGTTTAATTGAACTTAATTGAGGTTGAAAAAGAGCCTAGATGATGCTAGATTAATTGAGTAGGAGTTAATTTAGTTATGGATTTGTAATTGAAGTAATAACTTAAGGAAGGTGTTACTAGATACCAAAGTACGTAATTTTGGAACTTTTAAGGTATTAAGGGAATGAAGTCTACTTATGAATGCTAATGTGATTTAAAGAACAAGAGTAATGTGTTAGTTGTGAATGTTTGTGAATTGGGAACTTGTGTGACTACATGTAATGTGTAGTTACTTAATGTATTCATTAATGCATTATTACAAATGTTTATGTTCACAAGGCATGTTAAGTTTGATTAAATGTGAATAATTATATCTTATGTGAACAAAATGGAATAAGTTATATGATATGCATTATATCTTTTACCTATCATTATGAAAATCCGAAATGGATTGTTTTAAAACTGTTAAGTCCTAGTCATGGGTAAATAGACATGCCTAGAAGGGTCTACAGCTGCTCCTATGATGGTAAGGTGTCGACACTTCGATGTATCCTAATATAGACAATTCAGTGTCTGAGACATAAGTCTCTACTGATATTGACACTTCGGTGTCTCCTGATATGGATACTCCGGTGTCGAGACATAAGTCTCTCATATTCTGTGATGCCAATCATGGTATCTCCTGTTCTGGTCCCGTTACCTACTTTAAAAAAAAAGGATCAGTATCTCCTATTCTGGTCCCGTTACCTACTTTTAAAAAAAAGGATCAGTAGGCTAACTTATTTTTGTATTTTGTTATATGCTCAGTCCTGATATAATCAAGCTCTGATTTGAGATACTAAGTTCTGTTATGATATAATCAAATAATATTTTGATACAGTCAAGTTCTGTTCTGGTACTTTAAAGTTCTGCTCTGATATTATGGTATCCTGTTCTGATAGTTGTAAGTTTTGCTCTAAAGCAAATATATCTTGTTTTGATATGGCATATTCTGTTCTGAGATATATATTGTTTGGATTGTGCTTTTCTATAAACAATTAAAGTTTGTTTGACATATGACCTGATTATGTATATGTGAGTGTTAGACGACTGTTAGAAACAATCGCCAAATTATATCTTGCTTAGTTATTCCCCACTGAGCTTTATGCTTAGGAAGGTGGTTTTGCCTCCGTGAAGGTTCTGATAAGAAGGTTTAAAGACTAGGACAAGACAACTGCAATGGCCAAAGAAAGATGTATTTTGTTTTTGGAAGATGTATATTTGTGTTTTTGTTTAAATTGTATTTTCATGTAATGAGACCTTTTGTATATTTATGGATAAGGTTTGAAATATCATATAAATGACTTGTAAATGGATTGTAAAACTTGTTTGCTTGAGTTTTTGGAAAAGCATGTAGGGGATCGTTTGGTATGTTTTGGATTATTTTAGTTCTGTTTTGTGTAGCATCTGCATATCCTCCTAGGGGGTATGTGGGTGTTACATTAGTTGTGCGAGCCAGTTAAGGTATGCAACTTTGAAAGATCATCAGATTATTCCGAATTTATTTATCAATCATTCAACTATTATTGAATTAGGAATAGCAGACCTAGTGAATGAATTGTTATATAACATAGGGTGGGATAGATTTGCTAAATTAAAAAAAAATTCATACGTTGAATTACCTCTAGAATTTTTGAGTACTTTATAATTGACCTCTAATGAAGATGACGTTGTGAATGTTACAATATTTAGATTGATGAATATGCGGCAATGTAATTACTTTAGATGTATTGAATAGTATATTTGGATTTTCAAATAGTGATTTATGCGGCTACCATGATGATTTTAGGCATACAGATTTTTGGAATGAAATTATTAATTCAAGAAACGCTTTTTCTCCAATTAGGTCTAAATCGTCTGCTTTAGTGGACCCTAGCCTTCGCTATCTTCATAAGTTTTTAACTTCTACATTATTTGGTAGAGGAGATAGACAAGGTGCAGCCTCTAAAGCAAAATTCTTTGTGTTATGGTGTATGGTGCATGCTAAACATTTTAATACTGGTATGTGGTTAAATATGCATCTATTTGATGTGGCTAAAGCTAGAGCTGGCAAAATAGTAGTTGGAGCATTTGTCACCCAAATTGCAGAGTTCCTTGGTTTACTAACTGAGAGAACAATTGTGCAGTTAGTTTCAGGCAACTCTAGTTTAGACCTGCAATCATTGGTGTCTATGAAGATTGTTAGGCGACAAGGTGATCGCTTTGCTCTCGTTAACGACAACACAACAGAAGCTTCAAGTAGTAAGCGTAGTCATGTTGGAGTAGCTGAAGGTAGAGAAGAGGATGATGTTTTGCCATTCGAAGCTGGGTGTTGGAACATTGCACCTAATTATGTTGAATATCAATCATTGCAGAATCAACTAATTGCATTTGAATAGGGAACAAATAATAGATTGGACAAGATTGAGGCTAGCATAGCGGAGATGAGGAATTTCGTAGAGAATTTAAATAGTCGTTCCAGATAGCGTCCACCTTCATCTTAGTATTGTATTTCTATCTTTTTCTGTTTATTATTTTAATTGTTTATCGTTAACTTATTTTTAATTTTATTGTTTGTCTTTATTTATGTTGTTTGCATCTTAGATCCTTTGGTTTCTTAGTATTGTACATTGTGTGTTTGTTTTCTTGTTTAATAGTTAAAGATGCATGGTTATTAAATAAACTTTATCAGGATTGTAAATGCATAATATGAGTGAATTAATATATTTGCATGCTTAAACTGATTGACTTGGATTTCAATTGAAATGATAGTAGCTTGTTGTGATAGAAGAATGAGACCTTCCTTTGGTAAGAATTTGAGCTTTTTTGAAATATTAAACACCAATTCATGGTTAAGCAAATCTAGACTTGCTTGCAAATACCAGTCGAGATTACATAATCTTATGCAAACATTGAAAGGATGAAGGCATTTAGGATTTATCTTGACAGCTTAAAAAGCCACCATGATATTATCCTTAGTGAGCCCCCTTGAGCGTAAACGAAACTTTTTGTTGGTTGAAACCCAAAATATAAGCCTTGGCCTTAATTGTCCATCTTTTTTCATCACATCCGCCATAAGAGCAAGTTGAGCATTTAAAAGGTATAATCGACTATAAGGAATAATTGTGGGAGAAGCATAGCATATAGGTAGGTTATAAGTTAGTTGTGAGTATGGTTGTAGTAATTTTTATTTGTTGCACAAAATTTTCCCCTTTTTGAATTTATGTTATTGTAAATTGGAAAAAATGAAAATATATCAAGTAAAAAAACGAGAAAAAGGAAAAAAAGAAAAAAGGAAGAGAACCAGAAACTGTGAAGGAAAAAAGAAAAAAAGAAAGAGAAGTATATAAAAAAAGAAAGCGGAGGAGGGAAAAGTCATGGAGATTGCTAGGGTTAAGTTTGTAAATGGAAAGAAAAAGTTGAATGTTTTATGCTTTACATTTTATCGGTTTGTATTATTTTAAATGCTCAATTAGTTCTATGGTGTGAAGCCTAGTTTTATCTTTTTTCCTACCTTTAGCTTGGCCCAATTACAACTAAAATAAAGACTTTTGGATCAATGTTTGTGTTCAATATTTAGTAGTGAAGATTGGATTAGGAAGCAAGCTTATGGTAGATGTTTAACATGAAATGAATAATGAATCTATATTTATGACCTTTGAATTCGTGAGAGAATGGAAAGTGGAGTCAGTGTCTATTACACTTGTTAATGGTCTTTCAGTTGATGTACTTGTTAATTATGGTTATGCATGCGAAAGATATTTTGTTCACGAATTATTATGAGTCTAAAAATCCTAGGTTGTGTTTATTGAATTGATCTTTGACATCTTTAATTATTAAATGAGAAAATAATTTGTTGTTATTATTAATTTGTTCTTTAATGTTTGTGTTTTCAAAGTTTAATGTTTTTCGTTTTGGTTGAGTACAAGTATGATTTAAGTATTGAGGTACTGTTATCGTTAATTTTGTCTAATTTGGTTTCTTTTTGTGCATTGAAATTTTTAAGAATCTTAATGACATTATGTTGTGAACGAGGGATAAAGGGGTATTAATCTTCACTTATTCATCATGCTTGGAGACTAGACGAGATGCAGAGAAAGGACAAAGAGAAGAAAATCAGAGAGAGTTGAAGAAGAAAGATTGTGGATAATTAATATATGCGTTATGTGTATGCAGATGTAATTCCAAATATATTTTGTTGCTATGTAAAAATGTTTTATTTGTTAGTAGAAGTTTTTGGTTCTTAAATAGTTTTAGTTTATTGGGTCATTATAGATTTTGATGTTTATGTAGTATGTGATTTCTTTGTGGACAGGGTTTTATCATAATGTGTATGTTTAATTGATAGTCTTAGTGCAAGTTTGGGAAAAGATAAAATTAAAATAGTTGGCCATATGGTTAATTTGATCTTATTAAACTTTGTAAGTTTGACGCAATAATAGGTAGGCAAATAGGTGAAAATGATTGGGATGTTCTCGAAGATGGAGAATAAAATTCTAATGTTAGAATAATATAAATTTGACAGAATAATAAAAGCAAATGTATAGATCATTTTTGTTTTATAATTCTTGCGTTTAGCAACTTTTAGAGATAAGTTTAATTATCGAATTGAAAGATATTTAGAAAAAATACGTCCATTAAATATTTACAATAAATATTGATTTGTTGTGGTAGTTATTTATTTTATATTTGCAAAATAATATTATTAAAAGGACAGGTTAATCTACGATATCAGGCACATTTTTTAATAAAACGAAAAGGTCGCATATAAAATTAAAAGTGGTTTAAGACAGAAGGCGTAAATTTTGAGTTTATTGTTTACAATTTTGAATTATCACTAGAACAAGGTGATAGAAAATATCTAAGAAGGTTTCATTTGTGTAGAAATAATTCATGTAACATGAACATAATTGTTCAAATTAGACTAACATTTAACATTTTTACCTTGTAAAATGTAGTGAAATGTGATATCAACAGGTTAAATAAGACTAACAATTTAGGGTAAATTTTTTATTAAGTTGTTGTCGTAGTTACGGAATCTATTAAAAAAACATATGATAGGAATTAAAATGCAACAGAAAAGAAGGCATGTTAAAAGGAAACAAAAAAAACAAATTAACATAATGGTTTGTTTTAATATGTTAAAAGTTGTATGAATTTAAAAATAATTATTTAATAAACGTGGATGAGTTTAATAAAGAGAATTATGATATGTAAGTCACGACTGTATTTTGTTTCAGGTTTCCTAAGACTATTAAATTAGGAGCTAAAAATGTAAAAGAATTGTAAAACCAAATACAAGCGAGAAACACATAAGGATAGCATAAAAAGTTCAAGAAAAGAGGAAATTAAATCATCAAAGTTACAAAAGTTACATGCTTATATTGTTTTACATAATGCGAAAAAAGTCTATGACAATTTGGGTTTCTTGTTGTTGTCATCAACGTCTGCATTTGAGGCTGGTGTCGATTAACTGAATCTTTTGTGAAGACATTGTCTTACTTTTGAAGAAGAACCAATAATATCTTAAAAAATAAAAACGAAAATATATTAGCCACAGAGTATAAAACTAAACATTACTTTTTTTTAATAAAATTGTTGAGTAAGTAAATAATAGATAATAATATAATTTATCCTAAAAAAAGAAGTTTGACGTAGTTTGATGAAGATAAAAATGGAAAGATTGATTGAATAAATAATGATAAAAACCTGAAATAGGGGTAGATGTAATTTCAACGTTGGTATTTTGATCATCTGTTGAAATCTCACCATCTTTTTGAATTGAAGTTAAACTCTTTTGTAATTCAGCATCATCAATTTGGTGGTAATAGATAACAGTGAACCGTTGTCTTTCATCAGGTGACTGGATTTGGACAAGTTTGATGTGAACAAAAAAGGTCTTGGTTTTCAATTCTACGTGTACCTTTTCTAAAGGAAGTTCAATACTCTTTTATGGGAAGACAAATGTAGATCATTAGTAAAATGATAAAGTAATAATTTATGTCATTAAATGTAAACCTAATTGCAGTAAATGAAAAATATAACCTGATGGTAAACTCGCATAGCTTTAATTGCAGTGAAGGTCAAGAGTTTTTCACCAAGTTCACCAAAAATAGAAGCTGTTATAGTTCCTGTTTCGTCTGTTAAATCAACATCATAGCGGCATCTACATTTTTAAACAAAAAGTTAATGAGAAAACGTATGTTAATTGATATATATATATATATATATATATAATAATTCATTTATGATCAAACCTTCAGAGATTATAAGAAAAGAATTAAAATCCTAAAAGCAAAGTCACACCTATGATATGTTAAATCATTCCCGTGAGAAGGGCTCACGGGTGTGACTTAACATGCCACACCAATGACATATATTGTTTTCTCATAGGTGTGACTTAGCATGTCACACCTGTGATATATAGTTTGTGACATGTAGTTCTGTGTTGTTCTTGCAGTTGTAAGATGAATATTTCAACTATTTCCTTCATTTGTTTGGTTGCTCAGAAGATTAACTTGCTAATGTTGTAAAAAAATTTATTTCCCAACAAACCACAAGAAAAGGCAGAAAATTCACAAGAAAAGGCAAAAAATTCTAAAGAAATTCCTAGGTTCAGCTGGGGGTTTCTCCCTGCAAGAATTGCAAATGAATGTAATTCCATACATAGCAGTTGTTGAACGAAAGCATTTTTTGCAGGCCATATACCATTACTTTTGCAATATGTGTTAAAAGGAAATATGAGCTTTAATCTATGTTATTCTGCAAATATGTAGTTGATTTGTTGTTAGAGAAAGATGAAAAATGTAAAAGTTCCAATTTTTAAGATCTGCAGCTTATTGTATTAGTAGATCAATAAGAATTGCAGAGTCAAACCAGGTCGATAATGCAACACCTAAAATATTTCAATTATAAGGTAAGAATAAAATAGAAGGATAAGTAAAAGAAAAATGT
>JAOTAY010017363.1:0-14450 GCA_025629805.1 Erythroxylum baracoense
AATTTAAATATAATGGAAATATATAATTTTAAAAAAATATAATACAAAATTTTACCGACGGAACTATACAACATTTCTGTCGGTAATTCTCAACCTATTCTACCGACGGAACATATTTTTTGTCGATAATATTGACTTATTTCGCGACGAAAAATCTTTTCGTCGGTACCTTTGCCGACTGTATGATGCTAAATTTACATACGGGTATGTCACCGGTCGGTAAATGTAGCGACGGACCATATTAGACGGTCGGTAACTTTTTCGTTGATTTTACTAACGGCTGACCTTTTTCGGTCGGTAATGTTACCGACGATATGGACAAAGTTCGTCGGTGAATTTAGCTACTGCTGAATCACCGACGTTTTCTGCCGTCGGCTTATTCCGTCGGTAATTTAGTTTACCGACGGTATATTTGTTTTTTCCGTCGGTAATTTCCGTCTGTAATTCACTATTTTCTTGTAGTGTTAGAGAGTGGGAGGAGAGAATTTCATGGGTTAGAGAGAGGGGTGAAAATTTGAAGATAAGGTGAGAGAAAAAAGGGGAGGGAAACTTTAAGATTCCGTTTGGATGGGATTCCCATGCTCGTGGGACTTCCTACAATTCCCACGAGCATTCCCACGAGCATGGGATTCCTCTCCAAAAACTTTCTGGAGAGGATTCCCACGTTCGTGGGAATCACCACAATTCCCACGGATGTGGGTTTTCTCTCCAGAAACTTTCTGGAGAGATTTCCTATGCTCGTGGGATTCACTCCAATTCCCACGAGGATAATTGGTGATCCTCACAATTTCAAACCTTCTTCCAAGATTAAATGAATTCTCTATGATCCCAAATCCTACAAACACCTCAAGATAATATCATCAACAAGAAATTTGAAAAGAAAATAAGTTAAAATTCAAACAAAATCAGCATAAACATCAATCAAACTCATTTAAAAAATGATCATAACTAAATAAAAAACAAACAAACAAATAGAATTTCATGGGTTGCCTCCCATGCATCGCTTCTTTTAATGTCTGTAGCTCGACACTCTTCTTTCATTAGAAACTCATCCATGATCGTGACTTACTTCCACCTTTTTCGTTCAACATCAGTTTTGTAGCCTGTAAGTAAGCTACAAATTACAAAATAAACAGAAGGACAATATTGATAAAGTTGAGCAAATCAATTAATTTCATTAATTTCCTTTTCATTAACAAACTGTCAATAAAATAAGGAATAACAAAACTCCCTGAATCTTCCATCGAATCAAACAGTTTGTTCTGTACGAAGGTGTGTTGCTCTCTTTCTTCCTTAATCACCTTCGTCTCCTCTACTTCTTCTTCTCCACGAACAGAGACTTTTATAACGTCTTCAAACTTGATGTCTGTTGTCATATGTTATTTGTCCGTTTGTTCTTAAGAAGATTTGAACACATCAATTGTCTTGAATGAGCTACTATCCTTTGGATTCTTAGATACACCATTCATGTTAAATGTCTCTTGATCATCATCATTCCAAAAGATATAATTCTTTTTATGAACATCTACCCAAGCTTTTTCAATTTTCACCTTTAGTATATCAAGAACTGGTAAATAATAGGGAGGGTTGGCATTCTTTTCTTCAATCTCTTTTTTCGTCTCTTGTTCTTCAATAAAGTAGGTTTCAGCGTGATTTTCCACTGGTTCTTCTAGCTCTTCCTCATTCTTAAGTGTGATAGCCTCATATTGCTCTAGTTGATATAATTCCATATTTCTCAGAGATTCTTCCACACTTCTCTTACAAAATTCACGGGAAAGTTGTCTTACTTGAATCTCCAGGTTATGAATAGAAGTGACATGATTTTCAAGAATTTGATCGAATTTCTTTTCCAGTCTCTTCTGACTTTCCTTTTGGTTGGAAAACATCCTCTTCTAGTTCTCTTCCTGAGTTACCAGTTTGGAACTAAACATCTCTATAAATTTGTCCTACTTACTCTCCATCGCTCCAATTTGATCTTGTTGAAATTCAAATAGGTCTTGATGTCCCATGTGAGTACTTGCATTATTGGACCAAAAAAAATCTGGGTCGTTCTACCATCCCTTATTGTACATGTTCCAATAAGAATTGGCACTTCCCTAACCATACTGCGCTTCATTGTAATTTGCAAAAGTTCTTTGCTCCCTATAATAATTATCTTCCATCATTGTTCTTTCTACTTCTTCTCAGCATCGAGCTCTTTAGATTTCTCATTCCTTATTCTAAGATGTCTTGATGTGTCTCTACTTTACACCCCAAACTTTTTCTTTACTAATTGATGTCGATCTTCGGGTACTCCTTATGTTCATGCACATGCAAATACGCAAGGAAAAGTATAAAAAACTCTTAAATCAAAGTAATCTAAATTAAACACAATGCTCAACAATCAATCCCTGGCCATGGTTCTAAAAACTTGTTGAAGGTAAAACCTATCTACTTGTTTTACGCTCAAAAATCATAAGTGAACAAATCGTGATTTGTAGTAAAAAGAGCAGATATCAATCCCATAGGGATTGATGCCTAGACACCACTTAATTTAGACACAACTTTGTTTAGGAAATAAATTATGAAATACAAATAATCTAGAAATTAAATTAAAATTAAAAGACTAATGTAAACAATGAACAGTATTGAAATTGCAGAAAATTTGAATTCAAGGATCTAAATACTAGAGATTATTTTTTTCCCTATTTTGTCTCTCTCCTATTTTATCAGTTGAATTATGACTCACCCTAGATTTCCAAATGTACTAATTACCCTCTCTCAAGATGTAACTATTTATCCCTAATTGAATTAACTAGAATCAATTGGACTATCTCTCAACCTACCCAATGACTCTACCGATTCAATTAGTTATCAAACTATCGTATGGGTGATCAATTGACTAGTCGAGATCTCTCTTCTAACTATTCAATTAACATGATGATTGCTAGTTCATAGGTCGCCAACTCTCGTTGTACAATCCTATATGAATTTCATCTCACTCACTCTCTCGATTTGTTGTAAGATGACAATTAAAAAAAATCAACAAAGATAATTACATTCAATTCAATAAAATAGGAGTTCAACATAATAGTTCCAAAAGCAATCCATAAAATAAAATCAACCCAACATGGTCTCCATAACATCATCAACATTCAAATAATCCATTTTTACAAAGAATAGAAGAGATTAAAATGATAGAAAATTGAATAGAAAGACTCCTCCTCTTTGCCAAAATCTGGAATTTTGGTGTTGATGTGCTATTTTGCCTAATCTTGATGATGATTCTTGTCTTTAATCCTTCATCAATGCTCCAAACATGTGTTCTTCACTCAAGGATGGTGTTTCTACAGATGGGTGTCGTCCCCCTTAAAGATGGAGGCTTAATTCTCTTTTCATAGTCTAAAAAACCTAAGTTTAATGAAGCCTTGTAGATTGCGTCGGATTGTAATTCCCATGTTCATGGGGATTTGCACGATTCCCACAAACGTGGGAATTTGTTATAGACGCATCTCTCATTTTCTTCTGTAATTGCCACGTGACATGAGAATTTGCATGATTCTACGTTGAAATTTGTCATAGATGCATTCCTCATTTCTTCTCCTCTTTGATCTTTAGTTCACCTTTTAAATTGCTCCTTCCTTCTTCCTACATAAAAATAGTCAATTCTTGCCCTCAATTAACATCAAATACATAAGAAAAATAATGAAAATAAAACTTAATGAAAACATACAAAATGAATCCTAAACTAGAACAATAATCAACAATTATGCTAAAAAATACATGCCAATTACCTATAAAAACATATCTTAATGCACACCTATCAATACCTGAGTTGAACAAACATTACAGGATATTCCTATTGTTAGGGATTTTCTAGAAGTTTTTCCCATTGAATTACTGGGATTACCACTAGATAGGGAAACGAAGTTCACCATTGACCTTGTCCCAAATACTGCTTACATATCTATTCGTTCTTATAGGATGACATCTGTGGAACTTAAGACTTAGTTGTAGGAGTTGTTAGATAAAGGTTTTATCAGACCTAGTGCGTCACCTTGGGGAGCCCCAGTTTTGTTTGTGAAGAAGAAGGATGGGACTTTAAGATTGTGCATTGATTATAGACAATTAAATCGGGTGACAGTGAAGAATAAATATCCCCTACTGAGAATAGATGATTTACTTAATCAGTTACAAGGAGCTCAGGTGTTTACTAAGTAGGATTTGAGGTCAGGGTATTATCAATTGAAAATAGTATAAGCTGATGTACCAAAGAGTGCATTCAAAACTAGATATGGACACTTTGAATTTTTAGTGATGTCTTTTGGATTAACGAATCCTTCGAC
The DNA here is from genome assembly GCA_025629805.1 of Erythroxylum baracoense. Classification (NCBI taxonomy): domain Eukaryota; kingdom Viridiplantae; phylum Streptophyta; class Magnoliopsida; order Malpighiales; family Erythroxylaceae; genus Erythroxylum; species Erythroxylum baracoense. The sequence continues at coordinate 4,326 of JAOTAY010017363.1, forward strand.
ATCCTTTATGGCATTGATGAATAAAGTATTCTGACTGTACTTATATCACTTTGTTATTGTATTTATAGATGATATCTTGGTGTAGTTGAGGAGTAGAGAGGAACGTTATGAGCATTTGAGGTTAATTTTACAAATAATGAGAGAGAAGTAATTGTATGCCAAGTTCAGTAAGTGTGAATTCTGATTTGATTAAATAGTGTTTTTGGGTCATGTAGTGTCTGGACAAGGAATGCAGGTAGACCCAAAGAAAGTAGAGGCAGTGATGAAGTGGGAAGCACGTAGAAATATGTCAGAGATTTGGAGTTTTCTTATACTAGCAGGTTATTATAGGAGGTTTATTGAAGGGTTCTCATTGATCTCAGCCCCTTTGACAAAGCTCCTGAGGAAAAACGTACCTTTTCGATGGACTGATGATTGTCAATGGAGCTTTGATGAGTTAAAACATCGATTAACTATGACACTGGTGGTGGCTATTTTGTCTGGATCTGGAGGATATATTGTATACAGTGATGCTTTATACCAAGGTTTAGAGTGTGTTTTGATGCCATATGGTAGAGTGATTGCTTATGCTTCGAGACATTTAAGGTCTCATGAGTTCAATTATCCAGTTTATGATTTAGAGCTTGTTGTAGTAGTGTTTGCTTTGAAAATTTGGAGACATTATTTATATAGTGAAACATTTCAGATTTTTACGGATCATTAAAGTTTGAGATATCTGTTAAGTCAAAAGGAATTTAATATGAGAAAAAGGAGGTGGATGGAGTTGCTTAAGGGTTATGATTGCACGATAGAGTATCATCCAAGTAAGGCTAATGTTGTAGCTGATGCATTAAGCAGGAAATCTAATAGTAGTGTAGCACAAATTCAAACATCGAGGTTACCAAATCTAGTTCAACTAAGAGCACTAAATGTTGAGCTAAGTTTGGGACAAAATGAAGCATTGTTAGCTACATCAAAGCTTAGACCAGTATTACATGAAAAGATCATAATACCTCAAAGCAAAGACCCATAAGTAGTGAAGATTGTAGAGAAAATAAAACAGAATCTGAGTTCTGAGTTTGAGTTGAGAAATAATACATTATGGTTGAATCATCAATTATGCGTACCAGATGTTGATGGTTTGACAAGGGAAATTTTGAAAGAAGCACACATAGCAGCCTATGCTATGCATCCTAGTACTACCAAGATGTACAATACTCTGAAACAAAATTTTTTGTAGCCAGGGATGAAGAAGCAAGTTGCTGAGTATGTTGCCAGTTGTTTGACATGCCAACAAGTTAAGGCAGAGTATCAAGCACCAATTGAAAAATTGTAGTCATTACCTATTCCATTGTGGAAATGGGAGAGGATTACAATGAATTTTATTATTGGTTTGCTGAAAACTCTAAGGCAGCATGATACTATTTGGGTCATTATTGACAGATTGACAAAATTAGCTCATTTCTTCCTATTAGAGAGAATAACGCACTAGATCAATTAGCTTGGAGATATGTAAATGAGATAGTGAGGTTATATGGAGCCCCTATGTCTATTGTGTCAGATTGAGATCCCATATTTGCTCCTAAATTTTGGGACAGCCTACAGACAATATTAGCTACAAAGCTAAATTTCAGTACAACGTTTCATCCTCAGAAAGACGAACAGAGTGAGAGGACTATTCAGACTGTTGAGGATATGCTTAGGTTTTGTGTTTTGGAGTTTCAAGGAGAATGAGATGAATATGTAGCTCTCATTGAATTTGCATACAATAATCAATATCATAGCAGTATTGGTATGGCTCCTTATGAGGCATTATATGGTAGAAAGTGTTGAAGGCCCAGAGTTGTTGGAGGCCCAGAGTTGATTTAAGATACCATTGATAAGGTAAAATTGATTCACATTAGGAGTAAGGCGGCTCAAGATAGGCAAAAGAGATATGCCTACCAGCACCAAAGAGATATGGAGTACCAAGTAGTAGACAAGGTATTTTTTCGAGTGTCGCCCTGGTGAGGAATGCTAAGGTTCGGTAAAAAGAGAAAGTTAAGCCCTAGATATATCGGTCTTTATGAGACTACTGTAAGAGTTGGACCATTAGCTTATAAATTAGCTAAAAATGTCTCAAATTCATAATGTGTTTCATGTTAGTATGCTTAGGAGATATTGTTAAGATCTAACACATATATTACCGGCATAGGAGGTTAAGAATGCAACTAATTTGAGTTATATTGAGGAATCGATTAAAATAGTTGGATACCAAACTAAGCAACTAAGAAATCGAGTAATTCCTTTGGTTAAATTCCTCTGGAGGAATCATTCAAGAGAGGAAGCTATATGGGAGTCTAAGTAAAACATGAGGAAACAGTACCTCCATCTATTTGATCAATTAGGTAAGAATTTCAAGGACGAGATTTCTTAAGGAGGGGAGAATTATAATAGTTGGTTTCCAAACCTACTAAGGGGTTCAATATTAGATTACTGAATTACATTATATTAGAATGAATTTTGTGCATTTAGAATATGATTTTTATGATTTCATTCACATGCATAATATGGGCATACACACATGAATTTTGATTTAGAAAAAAATTACGCTCAATTGACATATTCTGGGGGTATGAAAGTTTCTAAATAATTGAAACATGATTGTGCATTTCTAATGTCTTGTATTTTGATTTACCAATTAAAAGAATTAATGGATTACAATTAGTAATTTGGAGTTATTTGTCACAATTGGAAGATTGATGGATTAATATGTACATTTAGACTAGGAAAAATTTCAAGTAACAAGACAACTGACACGTGAAAATTTAGGATGACTAAGCCTATAAAATGAGTGACAAATGGCTTACAGAATTAAGTGAAAAATGGCCTAGGAACTAAGTGACATTTAGCAGCCTTAAGAGAGGACATGTAGCTGGTTTGGACACTTGACAAGTGTCCTCTCCACTCACACCACACAACACACACATGGCAAAATCTCTTCATTTGTTGTTTTTGTTGTACTCTCTCCTTCTTCTCCCTCTCACTATTGAAATGTACTTCCCTCTCACATCTTTGTGTTTTTCCTAAATTTAGTTCAATTGCCACACCAAAATCTATGTGAAAATCCTTCATAAAGATAGTTTTAGAAGTAAAATATTAATAAATTTGTTGTCGTCTTCTTGTCTTTGTTAAAACCATCCTACTCCCACCTTGTTCTTGAGATGATCTTGCATCTATGTGAGGCAAAGCAGGCTTGATACATTAAGGTGGCATTTGAGCTAAACAAGTAAGTAAAATATTGATCTTTGTGGCGTGTGACATGATGAGTAATTAGGGATGGATTGACTGTAGTGTTGATGTTGAAGTTCTGCTGGAAAATGATGGATGAATTAATTACTTTTTTGTTATGTTTTTTAATGCATGAAAATAGTAGTTTGTAGGCTGTTATATGGATGATCTAATTTGGGATTTAAGGTATAATTGGTGATGAATTTAGGCTAGAGATAGGTGTTAATGAAGTGTTTTCAAATATGGAAAAGTTAGGATTGCATATATGATGATATAAAATGAATGGTAATGAAACAAATGAGTAGATTTTGTGGGATTTAATATGACCAATATGTAAGCTAGACTAGCATGAAATGAAGTAGCTTTATAGGACATGAACTTTGAAAAAAATTCAAGTGTAGTAATGTCTTATAGTATGTGAAATTTGTGGAGAATTGAGGAAGAAAGTTTGTGCACAATCGCGTCGTAGCCTTCAGTGCACGATCGTGGCTTATTGCAGTTACTTCTGTCATGAATGTGGAAAGGTCTCCTACAATCGTAGGCCTAATTTTAGATTGAAATTTCTATTTTTTGTGCATGTTGAACCATCTGAGGAAAAGTCACTCTAAATTGGTGTATTTGGACTTGATTAAGACTTACAATGAACCTAAATTGTTTTTTGATTAATTGGTTAAAGAGCTTGATAATTTTAGGTTGTTAATTGATGTCATAACTTAAAGAATTTATTATTTTGGTATCAATGTAACCTAATCTAGAAAATATGATGTGATGAAGAAATAAAGGAATTCTTATGAATACAAACATGATCATAAGGATTTGAGTAACATGTATTAGGTATGGATGAATGAGAATTGGGAAATTGTATGATTATATATTGCTAGAAAAGTTTGGAGAATGTATGATTGATGAATTTGGACTAAATCAAGCTATAATGTTTGAATGGTCAAGATATTTGTATAAGAATACATACCCAAAAAGTCAATTGAGCATGCATTGAACATGACACATATTCATGTGCATGATTGTATGTTCATATGATCAAACAAATTAGTGATTTATGAACTATGTGTGTATTGTATGACAATAGATCATCAAAGTGATCGTCAATAACCAAACATTACCGGAACATCGAGGCAATAGCGTTTCTAGAGTATACTATGAGTTAACTTAGATATGTAAACTCAATTATATGTGCTTCTGTATGAATTTAATGTTTAACCTGAAATATGTGTACAATTGATTGATAAATATTGGACTTAGTTCCAAGGAGCTTGAGATAAGGCATGAGTATGCTGAAATGGAAGTAGGCATGTGAAATGATTCATCTCATCACATTGAAATGCAAGATCAGATAAAGGAGTTATGACTAGAGTGAACAAAGTGGGAAAATAGAACTTTGAGTTCAGGATTGTGATAAAAGAACCTCAGGCTCAGATGACATGGACTCGGTATCTATAATAAATATGGGCTAGAAATGATCTCGGTGTCCGCAATGGATGCAAAACAGTAAATCGGGTTGATAGGCACTTGGTCACAACAAAGTAAAAATGAAAATGGAGATATATATGCATTTGCATATACATTCCTACATATACCCTATGATTGAATTAAAATGAATTACTGAATTGTTTTGAAGTAGTGAATTACAGTTGAAGTAAATGGAAGATGTATTGTGATATGCAATGCTAGCTTATATGATGTAATTGTTGAAGTATGATGAAATGTGATATGGTATTCAATACTAGATGGTATGATATACTTGTTGAATTGGGTTATATCTTGTTTTTTGTGATCTGACTTGAGTGAATACATCATTGATGGTTCACTCACTAAGTTCGCAAACTCATCAAAATTGTAATGCTGTTTATCAGGATGAAGGGAGTTCTAACTACTAAGGTGTTATAGTAGAAGTCTAGTACTTATATTTTAGGGACGAGAATGGCTCAAAGGTCTGATCAGCTGAATCTGAGAAGTCTAGTTAGAGTCTTCTGTATTAGCATCCCATTTTATGTTATATTTTTGGTACTGAGAGTAAACTCTGAAAAATGTTGTGTAATGTATATATATGGATTTTGATTGTAATGTTACATGTGACTTTTATGTTTGTGAAAGAAATGGGAAGAATTAAATACTTAGAATGCTTATGATATTTTTGATGCCTTTAATGAGTTAGTTTGATTGTCTTAATGTACCATTTTCATAAAGTATATTTTTGAATGTTCTTTGGTATGGTTGGGCATATGCTATATGGGAGTGGTATGTTGCAAGTTGTCACCTAACGGAACTAAGAGTCATATAAGATGTGATTGATAAAGTTGTTATCTACCTAATTTAGGTTTAGTTGGTTTGTTGAGCAAATTCAAGATCAACTATATTTGAATGAAATCCTAGCCCACTAGAAAGATTAGAATAATTTACAAATAGTAGGGAGGGCTATTATTTCGAATAAAATAGTGGGAGTATCCAAATGCATGAATAAAGTCATAATCTTATTTGGTAGTCATGGCATATAATTAATTACTTTCTTTTCTTACATTTAGATTTTGTTTTGAATGGAATTGACCTTGTTTAGTATAGTTGATACTAAGTTAGTGAACTAAATTTCTTGGATGTAGGATATGTTTGAGAAGAGTTCTCAAAAGTTAGATAGAAAATTTATATCTATTATGTTGTTTTGCTATCATCCCTGTTGAGGATTCAGTGACAAAGTTTTAGAGATATATCAGTCATATAGATGAAAACATGTATTGACATTTTTAGTTGACTAATGTCTCATAAACTTTGAAGACAATATGTAAGATGTATGTCAACAACAAGATAGCGAGAATTAGGAGGTTGCATAGAGTATAGCTAAATGGTATAGTATTGGAATTGCTTCACTTAATTTATCCTACTAAAAGCATAAATATGAACATCAGTTAAAGGCTTTGCTATATTATGATAATATTTGTTATAAGAAGAAAAATGATTGCATAAATTTTCTTGCCTATACTTGATATGATAGGGATCATATATATTTCTAATTCATGCTTTTGAATATACAATATTGAAATTAGATTCAAAATTATCGTAATGTTCAATGAATGATAAGAAATAGATTGTTAAGTAAAAGTAGTTGATCCAATTTTATACAAATAGATTCTATGTATTGGATCAAAGGAGACTTATACTTAACATAAGTGGCAAGAATATAAAGATGGATAATCAAGACTATCATTTTATGCTATGTTGGTTAAATCAACAAAACAAGAACCATAAAGTTATATATAAGGATATGTGTATCCTTATAATTATTAATCGTATGAAATTTGTGAAACTTGTCAAGTTGAAGAATAACCAAATCAACTTTTGATAAAGAGTGATGATGGTGTTGAATTGTTAAGTTCGTACATATGATGTAATAGATGGAATAACAAGTCATAAAAGGATAATACTTATATTTCATTGGATTACTAATGACTTTATATCATATAGTTATATGTATTAAATGAAATAATGATTTAAAATTTTGAAAAGTTCAAATTGTTTAAAGCTAAGTAGAAACTAAGCATTGAGAGTGCTGAAGCACTTCGATGACATCATTTTGGTAAATTTTAAAATTTTGGTTATCTATAAGGAATGAGATTTTCTAATGAATAGATGCATAAATAAATTAATAAGATTATGGATTTATGTAAAGAGGAAAATATAATATAAGATACTGTATGATGCAAAATTATTTCTTCTATAGTGATGCCTAATACAATGACTTACTTTCAATAGTTCCAATTAAATCAATTAATAAGATTTGATATTAGATATGAAATGCTACCTCTTTAAAAGATTCAAAGTTACTGATTCAAGGATGCAATGCTTAGTTGAAACATATATTATCTATTAAGTTTACAACTAAATTGGATAATAAAAGGTTATGAGACATCTAAAAGGTTGATATAATCTTATAGACCTATTGAATAAATTGTTAGTTTCAATGTGTACTTATAGGAGAATGGTTTTTAAGATAAGTAGTAGGAGTAAGATGAAATTTGAAAGGTTCAAATCTCATAATAAGACATCCAATTAGAACTATTATTGATACATTTGATGTATAGTTGAAAGGCTACAAGACATTGAAAGTTCATTTCATGATAAATTCGAAGAGTTTATTTTGGAGATGATTGTGAATTTATCTCATCTAAAATAAGGTTAGTGGAAGTATAGTTGTACTCTTTAGTGGGATTATGTAGAAAAATATTGCTCATAAAGAATAACAATTCTAATTTTCAATTGTTGAAAGTATAATTGTCCAAGAATAACTCTTTTTGGATATGAAAAAGATAACAACTTGATTCTGAGATTTAGATCTATAGAGATAAGATGGAAGTTTTTTTTCCTATTCTAAGTCCAAGTGCATAGATAATGTACTAAAAGTGTTTAGTATTTGAGATATCTGATACTTGTAAAGTATTAAAGATATCCATTATTCTATGTATGCATTAATAGTTGAGTTTAAGGAGATAAAGATATTTAATTTAGAAGTAAATCCTACTTAAGGTCTATTTTACTTAAGAATAATATCATACAAGATTGGAAAAGTTCCAACATAGATATGGTTGCTAATTAAGCTATATTTTTCATTTAGTGGAAATGGTTATTTAGATCAATAAGTTCTTTGGTAAACTTGATATAGTTCCTTACATTGTTTAAGACAGTAATGTACTATGAAACATTAGAGCCATTAGGCGTGTCAAAGAAGCTAAGATCTCATTAAAGATTCAATGATGTATTTAGGCAATTTTTCTTAATTATGATGATAATTAATATGGAAGTTGTAACATTTAAGCAAATGCTTACTATAGAGAATCTTGTAGAATTTTCTCATTAAATCACTGTCCTAGCGGTAGTATGAAAAACTTAAGCGATTGGCTTAATGCAAGAAGGAGATTGTTGGTTTATGCCCTACAGTCAATCGTTTTGGTTGTATTTTGGTGATAATATAATTTAAAGACATTGTTTATCATGTACATATTTAGATGTATATGATAAAGTTCATGAGATAATTGTACATTGCAAATAAATCATAATGAGATTATAATTATCATGTACATATTTAGATATATATGATAAAGTCCATGGGATAATTGTACATTGAAAATAAATCATAATGAGATTATAATTATGAGATTCATATTGCATTTAAGTATTATCCTTAAGTTGTTCCTAATCATTGTTCTATTAAGATTGAACATTAATAGAACACAAAAAGACTAGCACATGTTACGTTTTTCCTTATGAAGGAGTAGATGATCTCATAGGCTAAAATATAGAGATACTTAACAAACGTGTGGCTGCTTGTTAGAGAACAAGTTCGTTGGACAAACCAGATATAAGAAATCAATTTGGAACATTACTTGTATATTTATAGAATTCTCATTGTGATGATTGAATAAATGACCCTTTGACTTGAGGTCACCAGAATTATCTTGTATAGGGATTGATACATTTTGATACTACGTTTGACCTAGTTAATCTCAGGTCAATCAATCAGTAGTCATTAGATATAGCATGAACTATATAGAGATAGTTGTGTGATCAAGATATGATTTATCACCTTAAAGTAATTAGGGAGAATGTTCCGTTATTCTCAATTAGTATTAATTCAGGAAATCCTTGGCTAAGGTGGAATGACATTTTGTAAATAGCTTACAAATGTTTACAAATGTCATTAATTGAATTGATAACTAATAACAAAAACTAATATGATTGGACTCAAAATAGAATAGACATTAATTCTATTTTCTATGTCTAATCGGAACATTTTATGATGAAAGGATTGAATTATACGAAAAAATCATGTACAGAAAGGTTAATTAAAACCACTTTGACATTCCTAAATATTTGGGTAGTCATAATGCGTTACTAAACGCCAATCTTGATCTATGATTATAAATTGTTTAATTGGAGAATTAAAGATAAATTAAAAGAAGTTTTAATTTATCTAATTCTAATTGTGAGTTAAAATTATAATTCATAATCATTACTAATATATTAAGAACTTAATGGATCACACATTAAAGAATAGCTTGTTAAGAAAAATCAATTTTAATTAAGTTAGACTTAATTAAATAGTTTAAGAAACTTTAGGGATTGAGTATGAATTTAATTACAATTATGAAATTTAATTTTAATAAAATTACAAAACCACCCTAATGATTTTATATTAATAGGAAGAAAATAAAGGAGTTAGCACTCTTACTTTCTTCCTCTCAAAAGTGTTGAGAAGTTATTCTGGGGATATCATAAGAGGTTAGACAATTGAACAACGCGTGGACAAATCAGAAAAAGTATCTAAGTATTTCAATAAGAACGTAAACAAGGTACGATTTGTTACCAATTGATTCATGTTTTTATTCAAGTTATTCAATTATCGGGATCTGAATAGAAACTATAAAAATTTTGCTTTTGCTGCATCCGTGATTCGATTATGATTACTTTCCTAAAGTATATCCATAACGTATTATATGACCTCGTCTATCACACATAGTCGTATAGCTCCAACTAATCACACTCGTAGCTCTCAACAATTAGTACTACTTGTTGAGAAATATTATGTAGTAAGAATAGAGTAGCATGGAAGAAAAAAAGTATGAAGACTAGAAGATTTTTAACGAGGTTTGGCCAATTGGATGTATCTACGTCATCAAGAGCTGAGAACAACTAATTTTATTACCATTGAATTGAATCTCACATTGAAGATTATAAATTTCTTCTCCTTCTATAGAACTATGTTTATAAAAGGTATTTATCGTGTAACGTCTAGCTTGCAATTTTTATACAGCTTATCCCTTAAAAAATTCAACCTAATTGAAATAAGAATATAATAATTCATAGAATACT
>JAOTAY010017374.1:0-14448 GCA_025629805.1 Erythroxylum baracoense
AATAATTTAATTTTTAATTCAAATTATGTTTTATTTGGAATAGGAAAATAAATTTATTAAAAATTATTTATGAACCCTCAGGCTTTGGCAACAAACCATGTATTAGTCGCTACATTTGAAGTTTGTCTACCAAATACAATAGATCGTAGCAAATTAATTAATAATGCTTCCAAACAACTACAGCAAACAATAAACGACATCATTTACCTAAACAAGAAAAGCAACGTCATTTTGTATTAGGTTTTCAAAGACAAAAACATAAAAGGCTACTCCATTCTCGTTCAAGCCATCAACACCAATCCAAAATCCTCTCTTCTGTTTGGGTTCTGTGTTGTGCTCATTACCGTCGAAGAACTATTATTCACTGAATCGGTATTATTCTTTTGTTCTATTTTTATCAACGAAGTTGTGTTAAGTTTAACTTATACTTTTAGATGTTTATTGTGAATTCTTAATTATGGATTTGATGTATTAGTTGTGTTTATGGTTGTGTTTTGAAGATGATTTACTGTCTATCTTTGTAATTTCTTTATGTCTATCTTCCCAACGACCTTTAACGCTTAATCTCATCAAAGCTTCATAACTATTTAATGAAATTGTTTCAAGAGTATTTTACTTTTATTCATTTCCATTAATAGTAACATAGAGAAATATAGATAATACTATATTTCTGTACATCAAGAACATAGTCATATCTATTCTACTTTAAATTCTAAATTTTGCATATGATACAAACTACGTGATAGATTTTTGAAATTTTAGTAAGGGTAGCTTTCATATCATTAGGCACATTGAAGATGTATAAGTGCTAAACTGGACTACTTTCACTTATCATCAAAATTAGAGTTGAACATATCATCATTTTATTCTAAATCGACATTTGTAGAATATATGTCAACATGGAGACTAATTCCAGGTGGCCCTAATTCATTCTGTTAGGAGGAATGTGGCAAAATTGTCCCCACTGAAAAAATCAGCAATGCAGAAAAATCTCCACTTCATACACTAATCATTGGAAGGCCAATCAATAGCTTCAAGGTGTTTAGTATCATTTGAACAACGTCACTTGCCTTATTATGGACATCTCATTTCCTTTTACGAAGCTATTATATATATTCACAATTCATGGTATATACTATATGTTGTTTTAAGCTTCCTTGAATCTCGAAGATGACATGTATGTCAATGGAAGCGGGTGCGATGTCACAATAGTTTGTAAAGGATTAGAAATTTTGGTTTTTTTAGAAAATACGTCAATTCCACAGACTTCGTCTGTTCATTCACGTATGCATTAACTCCAATTTTGGTTCATTTAACGGTTTACTAATTTAAAAATATCTAACTTCTATACTGATTGTGTTTTAGGTATACCATTCCATATTGGCAGTTCATTTAGAGAACCTATCTTTCATGCTAAATCTAGCAACTCATTCACTGTATCCTCGATATGTTTAGCTATAGAGAAAAAGCTGTTCTAAGAGGGTATGAAAAATCCTACACCTGAGGGAAGAACTATTACTGTCTCAATTGGTGCCTTTAAAAGTGCAAGGACCCTTCTCGAGAATCCAGACATCGAAACTCATTTACCTTTACTAACTCTCATGTCACTTGGAATCCAAATAAATAATTATATCTATGACATTTATCGATGCAATCAACTAGACTCCATTTTAAAGTTGATTTATTGTTGCATCTTTAAGAATTAGTCAAACAACCACTCTACTAGTTGGGGGTCAAGTTGCGTACTGTTGAGTGTGAACTGTTATTGTTCTTGTTCTATGACTATATGAATTGTTAAACTTCTAATTCAAAGTTCGTACTACTCCATATATCATATAATTATATTGATACAAATATTTAAATTTTTTATAACTAATTGTTACAATGTTAGTAAGTATTAATGATTAATTAATGCTACTATTTAGCACTTAAAATTATGTTGTGTGTGATTTTTCAACAATACGTTGTAAAAATTTAAAACAAATCTCCAATAAAACATATCTTAACTATGATAGATTATAAAAATGTTAGTTTAACAATTTTAGAAAATATGAAACCTTTGATGATGATTTCCAGAAATCGTCACTGAATGTATACCATTTGTTGACGATTTCAAGAAATTGTCACTGAATGTCTAACATTTGGTGATGAAATTAACGATACCCAAATTTCATCACCAAATCTTGATCTTTTGGTCATGTTTCATAATATCGTTGCCAAATGGTCACTTTTAGTGACAATGTCAAAAATGTAGCAAAAAACTGAAGGTCTTTCTACCGACGATTTTGCATAATCGTCAATTGTGATTACTTTGGTGACGATTTCCTAGATTGATCACCAAAAGTTTAACAAATTACGGTGACAATTTCTGAAAAGCGTCACCATAAGTATATTTAGCGACAAATATCTAAAATCGTCACCCATTGTGGATCATTTTGTGACGATTTTCATGTAATCGTTACTAAATGTTTACCATTTTGTGATGATTTCTATAATTTGTCACTAATTGTTGTTCCTTTTGTGAAGGTTTTCCTTTTAGTCACTAAACGCTTACTTTTAATGATGATTTATAAAATTGTCGCAATATGGTAGCTTTTTGCGACGATTTTCGAAACCTCGCAAAAGAAAATGTAGCTAAATCAAGACGTTGTTGTAGTGACTTGTTCCCTTTAACCATAACTCATAATATATGGTTTTAGTTTTTTTATTACCACCGAAATATATAATTTTAATTTATTCATTTACTTCAATCTCCCATTTGGAAATTTAATTGAGAACAATCAATCTTCATGTCATTCAATATAATTTGTCATTACTGTGTTGCTTACATTTCTATCAAATTATAAAAGGTTTAAATCCAAAGAAACTTATTGGTATTATCTATTTTTGTCATAAAATATGTTATATTATTTTATTATGAACTTTTTGCATCTATGTAGTTCCTACTTCAATTTTCTCATGCATAGAGGTAAATCTAAACACGAAGATGTGCTTGATTTTTAAATGAAAGAGTGGATTCTTTGTTAAATACAAAACAATCTAACTATCATAATGTTGGTTTATGCCCTACAACCAATTAGTTGGTTGCAGTTAAGTGAAAATTATTTAAAAACATTATTTATCTTATATATACTTAGATATTTATGATAAAGTCTATGGGATAAATATACATTGAAAATAAAATTATGATGAGATTATAATTATGAGATTAATATTATATTATGTATTATCTCTAAACTATTTCTGGTTATTGTTTTCTTAAGATTGAATATTAATAGAATATACAAAAAGCATATATTATGTTTTTCCTTATCAAGGAAATAATCGATCTCACGGGATAAAATATGGAGACGCTTAAATAAATAAGTGAGTGTTTATTAAAGAACAAGTTCATTAAATTGACCCTATATGAGAAATTCATTTGAAACATTACTTGTATGTCTATAGATATTATCATTGTAATGATTGTATAAATGATCATTTGATTTGATATCTTCAAAATTATCTTATATAAGGATTGTTATATAATATTTATACTACCTATGACATATTCTAATTAAAAGTAGCTCAGTCGGTAGTCATTATATGTAATATAAACTATATGAAGATAGCTGGATAATTAATATAGGATATATCACCCTAAACTAATTAAGAGAATATTTTATTGTTCCTTATTAGAATTGACTCAAAAAATCCTTAGTTAAGGTGAAACGATTCTTTGTAAATAGTTTACAAATGTCAATAATATAATCAATTACTAATGCTAGAGAACTAACATGATTGGACTCAAATAGAGTAGATATTAATTTCATACTTTGTGTCCAATTAGAATATTGTATAATAAAAGATTGAATAATACAAAAAAATTATGTACAAGAAAGTTAATCAAAATCACTTTAACATTCCTAAATATTCGGATGATCATAATATATTGTTAGACGTCAATCTTAATCTATGAATACAAATTAGTTAATTAGAGCATCAATGATAATTGTTTAATCATATAATTAAAGATAAATAAAAATTACTTTAACATTTCTAAATATTTGTTTATTCTACTGAGATCCAATCTCAGCCCGATTTTTTGATAGTGACATTAGAGCTAACCTTAATTCTATAACTTGATTCAATTGTTTGATTGAAATTAAAAACCTAACGTAATCATATTTAGATTTGATCAACCAATTACAAAACGATTATAATTTAAGAAACTCAAAAATCCTACTTCTGAAAATCCCAATAGTTTAGATTTAGAAACAATATTAAACCTAGAATTGTTCTGGGTTTCTTATTGTGTTGAATCCCGAAGAGTTGCTGCAAAACCCTAACCGCTGTTAGTGATTGAAGAAAAAACTGGTTGTATTTTGTTATTTGGCGTCTGGTTGAATTTTCCTGGTCGAAGAACTTGATGGCAACTGTTGTTGTTGGAGTTTTCGATGTCTGAAACACTTGTGGTAGATTGGGACGTAGTTGTTAGCAGGGCGAAGAGAGGCGATTGTTGCTAACTTTCGGAGAAGCTGTAGACATAGCGACGAGGTGTGTTTCATACAGCATGTGATGCTGATAGGGACGCTTCAAACATGAAGCTTGGCGGTTGGCTAGCGAGGAAGTCGCCACTGATGAACGCCACAGCACAAGGATAGAGGAGACGTGACTGGAGGACAGCATCTGCGAAAGCTTGTCAAGAAGACAGTTGAGGCGTGGAGGTGGCGCAAGCTTCAAAATGCTGTAGCATGAAATGGCGCTACCTAGAAATTTGTTGGAGCTAACGACGTTTGGCAACAGCGGGAGCAGCAACCGCTGGACACATCCCGACGGCTACAGACATGAGCAAGGTGGCGGCAACTTGGTGTCTTATTAGAAATTAGTGCTTCTAAAAGAATGAAGATGGGTTGTTTAGAAACACAGATAAAACTATCCCAGGGTTAGAATATTTATTGTTTGGAAATAAGGTTGGTTGTTCTAGGTTAAGAATAAGGTATTTTTAATTTAGAATACGACTTGTTTAGATACAATGATAAGCTCATCTAGTGTAGAATAAGCCTTGTTTGGTTATAAAATCAAATTAATCCAAACATGAATAAAGTTATCTATGGTTTGGAATAGAGTATTCCAAGACAAACATAATTTTAAAATTATTTTTAAATCAAAATTTAATTTCAGAATTAAGGTTATTATTTTTCTTAATATGACTAAGATTAAGAATTATATTGATTCCTAATTAATTTTAAAAAAATTAGTTTCTAAAATTAGAATTAATTATTTTTAATTAGATTAAAATTAATTAATAAGATTCCTTTAAATTAAGGAAAATATTTTATTAATTAATTATGAAAGGTGTTTATTAATTAAATTTATTTATTTCAATTTGATTAAGATAAATTAATTTTATTATTTATTTAGAGTATTATTATTCTATTGTTTCTTTATTTATGAATAATAAGTTTCTTGATTTATTAGAAAAGAGATTTTTCTTGATTAAAATTTGAAAAGTGTTTTCATTTATCAATTAAGAAAAAGATCTTTCTTTAATATTTTTAAAATTTTGTTTTCTAACTTAATAAGGAAAGATTAAGATTTTCTAATTAATTAAAAAATTAATCTCTAAATAAATAGTATGAAGAACTTTTCAATTAAATTAAAAGGTGTCTTATTTAATTTTGAAAACAGTTTCTTTTAATATTAGAAAATATTTTCCTAATTAAATAAAATTTATTTCTAATGAGACTAGAAATAGATTAGAATGTGTTATTTATATAATTTTGAAAAAGGAGTTTTTCTAAATTATAATAAGTGAGAAGCATAATTTATTAAAAATTATTTTTGATTAAATTTTGTTAAAGGATTCAAGAAAATGGGAAATATTTTCCAATTGAATTTGAAAATTGTTTTCAAATCAAATAAAAATTATATTTTGAATAAGAATTTAATTTATCTAGGAATCAATGAGTTTAATCTAATCTAATTATCTAAGGAGTTAGAAATATTATTTTAAATTATGAAGATCAATAACTAAAATGAAACAAAGCTTGATATTTTATGCATATAATTTTATTATATGCTTATAAGTGCATACTTTATTTATATATTTGATATATGTAAATATTGGATACATGTTAAATTTTATGTTTTACACGTGTGATATTTTACTTACAATTTTGTGTTTGATGAAATTATTTAAAATTAAGTCCCTCATTAAAATATTAAGTACAATTTGAAAACATGATTGTTACCTTCAATTATTTAAGAATAAAATCAAAGTTCTATTTATTGTAAGGCTTGTTGAGTGAGTCAAGGCCCCATTAACTTGAATATATATTTTATCTTAAATTATTGGGTCCTAATTAACTAAATTTGTATGATTTGGATAAGTGACTCATGATCATATGAATTTAGAGGCAAAGTTAGGAATAACATATAAGATATATTTTGACAAAAGTTTTCATCTAATGATTCTACGAGTTATATAAGATGTGATTGATAAAGTTGTTATCTACCTAATTTAAGTTTAGTTGGATTGTTGAGTGACTCAAGGTTAACTAAATTTAAATGAGATCCTAGTCCATTAGAAGGATTGGAGTAATCTTTCTGAATAGTAGTGAGGGCTATTATTTCGAATAAAATAGTGGGAGTAACCAAATACAAGATTAAAGTCTTAATCTTATTTGGTAGTCTTGGCATATAACTAATACTTGTTTTTCTTACAATTATATTTTATTTTGAGTAAAATTTACCTTGTTTAGTATAGTTGATATTAAGTTAACGAACTTAAATTCTTAGACATAGATTATATTTGAGAAGAGTTCTCAAAGTTTGATAGAAAAGTTATATGTTTATTATGCAATGTTGGTATTAATCCATGTTGAGGATTTAGTGTGAAAGTTTCATAGATATGTCAATATCATATAAATGACAAAATTTGATAACATTTTAAGTTGACAGATAACTTAAAAACTTCGACGGAACCATGAAAGATGCATGTTAACACTTTGATAGCAAGATGCAATAGGTTGCATAAAGTATAGCTCAAAGGTACAGTACCTTGATGAAATTGTTGCACTCAATTTTGCCTATTAAAACATAAACATGGAAATGAATTTAATTCTTTGCTATATAATGATAATAGTTATCATTTAAAGAAATGATTGAATGATTTTTCTTTCTTATACATGGTATGATAAAGATCATATTTATTTCTAGTTCATACTTATAAGTATCTGGTACTGAATTTGGATTGAACATTATTGCAATGTTTAAGGCACAATAAGAATAGATTGTTGAGCAAAAGTAGTTGATCCAAGCTTATAGAAATAATTTATATATGTTGGATCAAAAAGACTTATACTTAACATAAAGGGCAAGAGCACAAAGTTGGATAACTAAGACTATACAAAGCTGGATAACTAAGTGATGTGAGTAGGAGCACGGATTGCCATAGAGTTAACGTGAATGACATAGGCAAAGGAGGAGAGCTAGCTATGCCAGTTGAGCCTATGATCGGAGTTAGGGCCAATATACTTAAGGAGGCTCTCCATGCGCATGTGGGCTATCTTTTGGACAGGATGGAACAGTCCAAGCCTATTGGAGGAGAGCTTTATGGATCGCATCAAATTGATCCATTTAACTCAAATCCTTAGACCGTAAACCCTTGGGACTTGAAGACTTGGACTAATTTTAGTCCCTCACTTAAGCCTAAGAGGCAATAGGCGACCATGTGTTATTTTAACTAGGATGGGCTCACTTATTTGCTTAAGCCTATAAATTAACCTTTTTAATTATTTTAAGTTAAGACACTTTTTTTGGGCTAGCCTAAGTTAAAGCCCAAGTGCTTACTTATTATTAAGCCTAGGTATAAATAGGTTCATTAGAGTTAGTGTAGGAGATTAGCTATTAGTTTTTGGATTGTGCCATCGACTATAGTAAGGTTATTTCCTCTTGTTCTTGTTTCAACACTCACTTATCAATTTTTTACCAAATTGTGATGTGTTTGTTTGATTCAACCTTCTTGGTTTTAGTTCTGATCATCTAGGTTGCTCGAATCATGTATTTGTGAGGTCAAGTAGGAATTGAACCTTGTGTATCCTCTTGTTTTTGTTGAATTTTGAATCTTGTTCATCCTTGTCCTTCCTTGCCGAAACTTCCAAACGTCCACAAACACATCAAGCCGACACTACCATCATTAACTTCCAAGGATTTTCAGACAACCCTTCATCGAATCACCTCCCTGCACGCGTCAATTGGTATCAAAGCATTGGTGTGAGGTAAATTCTTATTTACTTTAAAACAAAATTAGGGTTTGTTCGTCACCTTCATTTGATTTTATTCCTTCAAACCCGGCTTCAACCAAACCTAAGGTGTGAAAGTTTCAACCTAGGGTTTCTTCTTCTCCTTGTTTTATCTTCTATTGGTATTTGACCTAGATCCAAAAAAAGGTAAAAAAAATTAGAAAAAAGGGCAGAAGAAAACAAAAGGGCAAAAAAATCTGAAAAAGAAACAAAAAGGCAAAAAAATCAAAAAAAGGGTAGAAAAAGCACAAAAAAGGCTGAAAAAAGTCTGAAAATTGTAGAAAATTTTGAAAAAAGGGCAGAAAAAGGCAGAAAATTTTCCAAAAAAAATCATATTGATCGAATTGTTCAATTACAATTGCTTCCTTATTATGAACTATAATTGGGCACCTAGTGGCATAATTGTTAGATTCATATTGTGATTTGTTTAACCATACACTCTACTTCTTTGGGATTGTTGATCAGTAGAAACTTGGTTCCGAATTGTGACTTGAATTTCAGAGGAATTTGAGTGGTAAGAGGCAAAAGTGTGTGAGTGCAATTGAGAGCAAAAGCCGTGACTTGTGAAACACAAGGGGAGTGACTTTAACTTAAGTGAAACATGTGAGTGAGTGTTGCGAGGATGTTTATTGCTAACATTTGTTTTGCAGGAAGAAATTAGTCTATACAATGTTTCAGGAAGGAGGAGAACATGATAAGAGCTGAATTAGATAGATGAATGCTCTCACCTTGAGAGCCATTCATCAGCAGTTCTAGAGGCTCAATCTGACCTGTACTGAAATGAGGGAGACAATGGAGAGGAAAGGTCAGCAGATTGCGGAGCTCAGACGTGGAGGACGTGAGGAACCTTAAGCTCGACGTGCTGTGTTTCAATAGCAAGGACCTCCTTTTCGTCGACCGCCACCACCACGATATGAGGTTGAGGGAGACGAAGGAGGAGGAAGAGTATGGGTAGCGCATGCCTCGGAGGGCTAGGAGAGGAGAATCGCTCAACAGGCGAGATGGAAACCTCAAATCCATCAAGATGCAAATTCCATCCTTCAAGGGTAGGAATAATGATGAGGCTCATTTGGAGTTGGAGCGAAAGGTGGACTTGACTTTTGAGTGCCACAACTTCTCTAAGGAGAAAAAGGTAAAGCTTGTTGCTGTGGAGTTCACTACCTATGCATTAATATGGTGAGATCAGTTGGTGACGTCTCGAAGGAGGGATGGAGAGCACCCCATCACTACTTGGGCAGCAATGAAGGCGTGCATGAGGAAGCGATTTGTTCCTTCATATTATTACCAAGAGATGCATTAAAAGCTCCAAGGACTCACACAAAGGTCTAAGTCAGTGGAGGACTACCACAAGGAGATGGAGATAGTCGTGATCTGAGCTAATATTGAGGAGGACCAAAAGGCTACTATGGCACGTTTCTTGAGTGGGTTAAACTGGGAGATAGCCAACGTGGTGGAGTTGCAACACTATATGGAGATTGAAGACATGGTTAACATGGCCATGAAAGTGGAGAGGCAATTCAAGGCTAGAGTGATAGCAAGGGGTGGAACAAGTTTTAGCCATAATTGGAACTCGAAATGGACCAAAAGGGAGGAGAGACCGAAGGACAAGGGTGTCGACTTTAAGGAGACTCCAAAGAGGTCGAATGTAAGGTCTAAAACAAAAGGTACACTTAACACCCAAGCATCTTCTAGTAAACATTCTAGTGTTAAATTCCTTAAATGTTTGGGTTTGGGTCATATTGTATCCCAATGGCCTAATAAGAAAGTCATGTATATGAGGGATAATGGGGTAGTTGAGTCTGAGGATGATAGTGAAAGTGATCCCTTGCTATGTGATGAAAATGATAGTGATGATGATTGCGTGGAGAGGGCTATCATAGGAGAAGCACTTGTTGTTAGGAGGGTTTTGAGTGCTCGGGTAAAGGAGGAGGCTTTAGGTCAGAGAAAAAACTTATTTCATTGGAGGTGTTTAGTAGGAGGAAAAGTTTGTAATCTGATCATAGATGGGAGTAGTTGTGCGAATGTAGCTAATATGACTATGGTGACTAAATTGAGGTTAACATGTAAGAAACATCCTGAACCATACAAGTTACAATGGTTTAATGACAATGGTGAGGTGAAAGTGACAAAGCAAGTGTTAGTGTCCTTTTCAGTAGGTAGATATGAGGATGAGGTACTTTATGATGTTGTACCTATGCAGGCAGGTCATTTGTTGTTAGGGAGACCATGGCTATTTGATAGGCGTGTAGAGCATGATGGGTACACCAATAAGTACCCCTTTAAATTCAAGGATAGAAATTTCATCTTGGTGCCATTGTCACCCCATGAGATCTACTTGGACCAGGTCAAAGCAATGAAAAGTGAGGAGGATTCGGATAATGAGGTTCAGAAAAAAGAAGAGGGAAAAGAGGCCTAAAAGAAAAATAAGATTGGCCCAATGGGGAGTGACAACACGAGTGAGGAAAAGAAAGTGGTATGTGCAGGAGAGAAAAGTGCAGAGAGAGAAAAGAAGAGTGAAAGAAAAAATAAGAAAGTGAACTTGTTTTCTAAGGGAAAAGATTTGAGGAGAGCATGTGGAGAGAAAAGAGCACTTGTGGTGGTTA
Source organism: Erythroxylum baracoense (assembly GCA_025629805.1). Lineage (NCBI taxonomy): Eukaryota > Viridiplantae > Streptophyta > Magnoliopsida > Malpighiales > Erythroxylaceae > Erythroxylum > Erythroxylum baracoense. Next base: position 10,889 of record JAOTAY010017374.1, read on the forward strand.
GATATAGGGAGTGTTTTATAGCATAAACTAAACCTAATCAAGATTTGCCAAGTGTTTTTAAGTCTCTTTTGCAGGAACATCGAGATGTCTTCCCTAAGGAAATACCTAAAGGGCTACCACCCTTACAAGGTTTTGAGTATCAAACTGACTTCATGCCCGGAGCTCAAATACCAAACCGACCAGCCTATAGGAGCAATCCTGAGGAGACAAAAGAGCTTCAAAGGTAAATGGATGAGCTATTGGATGTGAGGGAAATATTGAGTCTGTGTGTTGTTCTTATCTTGTTGGTGCCAAAGAAGGATGGAACGTAGAGGATGTGCATGGATTGAAGAGTTATAAACAAAATCACTGTAAAGTATAGACATCCCATTCTTTGGTTAAACAACATGTTGGATGAATTACATGGTGCGTGTATGTTCACAAAAATTTATCTAAAAAGTGGTTATCATAAAATTCGAATGCAATTTAGGGATGAATGGAAAATTGCTTTTAAAACTAAGTATGGGCTATATGAGTGGCTAGTGATGCCTTTTGTCTTAACTAATGCACTTAGCATCTTTATAAGGTTAATGAATTATGTTTTGCGTAAATTTTTAGGCAGATTTGTAGTTGTTTACTTTGATGATATTCTTGCTCATAACAATACATTGGATGAGCATGTAATGCATATGAGGCATGTTCTTGATGTGTTGAGAAAGGAGAAGTTGCATGCAAATATTAAGAAGTGTACGTTTTGCATTGATAATTTGAATTTACTAAGATTTGTGGTTAGTTCAAAGGGAGTTGAAGTGGATAGTGAGAAGGTGAAGGCTATTCAAGAATGGCCGACACCTAAGAGTGTGACCGAGGTGAGGAATTTTTATGGACTTGCTAGTTTCTATAGGAGGTTTGTGATTTCTCTACCATTGTTGCACCTTTAACTGAGGTAATCAAGAAAGAGAGAGGTTTTACATGGGGGAAGAGCAAGAACGTGCTTTTAACTTGTTAAAAGAAAATTTGTGTTATACTCCTATTCTTTGTTTGCCCAATTTTGATAAAATATTTGAAGTTGAATGTGATGCTTCTAAGATTGGTATAGGTGCTGTGTTGTTACAAGAAGGAAAACTCGTTGCATACTTCAGTGAGAAGTTGAGTGGTGCCCAACTCAACTATCCAACCTATGACAAGGAACTTTATGCCATGGTGAGAGCATTGGACATATGGCAGCACTACCTTCAACGAAAGGAGTTTGTCGTTAAGGTAAGCTAAGTAAGAGATATACGTCTTAGATGGAGTTTTTAGAAACTTTTCCATACGTGTTGCACTACGAGCAAGGGAAGAAAAATGTAGTGGCCGATACCTTATCAAGGAAGTATTCCTTAATCTCTACACTTAGCTCTAAGTTGTTGGGATTCGAGAAAATTAAGGAATTGTATGCCATTAATGTTGATTTTGCTAGTGTGTATGCCACATGTGAACATGGTGCATTTCGCAAGTACTTTAGGTATGATGGTTATTTATATCATGGAAATCAATTGTGTGTACCTAATTGTTCTTTGCGTGAGTTGTTTATGCATGAGGCCCATAGTGGTGGGTTAATAGGGCATTTTGGGGTTACCAAGACATTGGACATCTTACATGAACATTTTCATTGGCCATGTATATGCAAGGATGTGGAGCATGTGTGTAATCGATGCATTACTTGTAGACAGGCCAAATCCACTTCTAAACCTCATAGATTGTATACCTTTTTGCCTTTACCTACTGACCCTTGGATGGATATATCTATAGACTTTGTTTTGGGTTTACTTAAGGCAAAGAGGGGGTCTGATAACATCTTTGTTGTTATGGATAGATTTAGTAAAATGGCGAATTGCATTGCATGCTATAAGACTGATGATGTCATGCATGTTGTTGATTTGTTCTTTAAAAATGTTGTTCGATTGCATGGTATTCCTAGGTCTATTGTTTCAGATAGAGATGCTAAGTTTTTGGGTCATTTTTGGCATGTATCGTAGGGAAAGTTGGGAACTAAACTGTTATATTCTACTACTTGCCATCCATAGACTGATGGACAAATTGAGGTAAACCTTTGGGACTTTGTTGTGTTCTATTATAGGGAGAAATTTGAAAACTTGGAGTGATTGCTTGCCATTCATTAAGTTTGCATATAATATATGTGTGCATTCTACCACAGAGTTCTCGCCTTTTGAGATTGTTTATTGGTTTAATACTTTGACTATTTTTGATTTGGTTCCTTTACCTCTGCATGAGTTTTACTAGTACAGATGGGAAGAGGAAGGCCAAAATGTTGTTGATTTATTTTTTAAAGATGTTGTCCGATTGCATGGTATTCTTAGGTCTATTGTTTCAAATAGAGATGCTAAGTTTTTTAGTCATTTTTGACGTGTATTGTGGGGAAAGTTGGGAACTAAACTGTTATATTCTACTACTTGCCACCTACAGACTGATGGACAAACTGAGGTAGTGCATAGAACCTTGGGGACTTTGTTGCTTGCTGTTGTAGGGAGAAATTTCAAAACTTGGGGTGATTGCTTACCATTCATTGAGTTTTCATATAATAAATGTATGCATTCTACCACAGGGTTCTCGCCTTTTGAGATTGTTTATGGGTTTAATCCTTTAATTGTTTTGGATTTTGTTCCTTTACCTCTGCATGAATTGTCTAGTACAGATGGGAAGAGGAAGGTCGAAATAGTGAAGGAGACTCATAAGAAGGCACGACAACATATTGAGGAAAGAAACAAGGTCTATGCTCATCAAGCCAATAAAGGACAGAAGTTGGTGATTTTCGAACCTGGAGATTGGGTTTGGGCGCACCTTAGGAAGGAGCATTTTCCTACTCATAGGAAATCCAAGCTGGACTCGCGGGGTGACAGCCCTTTCCAAGTCATGGAGAAAATCAATGACAGTGCTTACAAGATCGACTTGCCAGGTAAGTATGACATGTCTGTAACCTTCAATGTTGCTGACTTATTTCCTTTTGATATGGATTCAGATTCGAGGATGAATCTTCTTGAGGAAGGAGGGATTGATGTGAGTAGGAGCATGAATCGCAATGGAGTTGGCGTGAATGATAGAGGTAATAGAGGAAAGCTAGCTATGCTAATTGGGCCCATGACTAGAGCTAGGGCCAAGAGACTTAAGGAGGCTCTCCATGCACATGTGGGCTATCTTTTAGAGAAAATGAAACAGTCCAAGTCTATTGGAGGAGAGCTTTGTGGATCCCATCCCAAATTGATCCATCTAACTTAAATCCTTGGACCAGATACCCTTGGAACTTGAAGACTTGGACTAATTTTAGTCCCTCACTTAAGCCCAAGAAGCAATAGACCGACCGTGTGTTATTTTAACTAGGATGGGCTCACTTATTCGCTCAAGCCCATGAATTAGACCTTTTAATTATTTTAAGTTAAGACACCTTTTTAAGGCTAACCCATGTTAAAGCCTGAGTATTTATTATTAAGCCTAGGTATAAATAGGTTCTGTTGGACCCCGATTTGTTTGAGGATTAATTTTATTATTTTTATTGTGATTAGGCTTTAATTATAATTTTTGGG
>JAOTAY010017393.1:0-14448 GCA_025629805.1 Erythroxylum baracoense
CCACCCTCGCGGGGCACGAATTCGGGTATCACTGTCGATATCGGGTTCGGGTTCGGCGGAGTTGGGGTGTTACACAAATAAGGGTAATAAAGTGGCCCAATAAATGATCTAAAGTAGTGGGTTGAAGTTTAGGAGGAAAATAGATCCCAATTAGTGTGGACCGAACCCATATCAGGCTTGTAATAGAGAAGCCCAATATAGAAGCTATATATAAAAGTTAAGGCCTCCTACAGTTGCTCATATCATTCATAAGCATACGGATCCTCTAACTCGTTAAAAGCACTGACGTATTGATAAAATTGGAGAAAGGCGTTACCCATATGTCCGTGAACGGTTGTCGTGAAGATCCAGGGAGATTGGAGCTCGTTTTGCCACAAAAACTACTTTGGAAGTCGAGATGGAACCGAAATCAAGTATTCCACATTTCCTTCATTTTTAACCTTTTTATGAACAATATAGGACACAGAATAAGGTTGATGTTACGTGTTACATGTGGTATCAAAGCAGTTACATGATCGAGTTACTGGAGAGGAAGATTTTTTCGATTTTCATCCATTATGGTTTTCATCAATTTTGGATTCATTTTTTTGGTTTTTTGCGTATATGATTACGTGAAAGTGGTATACATAAGGATAGCTATGAAAAATGGGTCAATAAAGGGCCAAAAAGGGCAAAAAATGGTCCCAGGATCACCGAGTCAGGGGAATTTTTAAAAGTGATTTTCAATTTTTCTAGATTTAATACGTTGGTAATTGAATTCTGGGAAAAGGTTTTAAAAGTTTTTTAAACTGATTTTGAGTGCATTTTCATACTCTGAATTACATAAGGGAGACACTTAAAAATTTATGTCTCATATGGTAGGTTCGATATTCGGGAAAGTATAATAGTCACTCTTATTGAGAATTTTTAAATAAAAGTCTCAAATAAAGTTTAAAGACGATGTTTTTAGTACTAGTATGTGATTATTTGACTGTACATTTGGTTTTTGCATTTAAAGCTAATTTTCATATACATTATGCACGTATAAAATATGAGGATAACATTAGGATGTATCCCTTATGTTTGTGGTCTTTTTGAGTACTAGTAAGATTGTAGTCACCACAGTGGCCTTTCAAGTCAGTAATTGAATTATACCACTTGCATGTTGGGGGATGTCTCTGATCTCATGTTTGGTTATTCTACCCACAGGTGTTGACCTTATATGAGATTTTAAGATGTACATAAAGGCATTAGATGGAGGAAAATTGTTGCTTGAATGATATACTCACCTACAGGTGGTAGTGTCATGACAGTTGATGGTTTGTACTCTAATCGCTTTCATGTAAAGGTCTAATTGCATATATTATATATTTAGCTCACAGGTGTTTCATAATATGTGCGATTAGATTCTCTATAAAGATACTGCTTTAATGCTTCAAGTATCACTGTTATCCTGCATTTATACTAATTTTTTACATTATCTTTTCTATCTTACAGTCACCTTTTCTGTAAATAACAATGTTGTCACGATTGAGACCTTAATTGGTTTCAATTTTAAGAAGTGGAAGAAGGATGTTAAGTTTGCCCTGGAGATGGTTGATGTCAACATGGCGATGCATATCGAAAGGCCTTCTCCACTTACTAATATCAACTCGGGAGCTGATAAATCTACTATGATAATTTGAGAACGGTCAAATAGGATGTGCTATTTGATCACTAACAGGTCGATCCCAGATCACATGCTCAATTGATTACCGAATACGGTCAGAGCGAAGGAGTTTATGGACAAAATTTCCCAGAGGTATAAGGTGTCTTCTCATACAGAGCAAAGCACCTTGATTAAAGAGTTGTTCTCCATGAGGTATACAGGAGAAGGAGGCATTAGAGAGTATATTATCAGAATGGTTTACCTTCAGAGTAAGCTGAAGGCACTAGATATCCCTATTTCTGACACTCTCATAGTGCATCAGGCACTAAATACTCTCCCTCAAGAGTTTAAGATGTTAGCTACCTCCTACATCTCACAGGATGAGAATTGGGACATCAAAGCCTTGATTTCTCGATGTGCTACAGCTGAGGAGAAGATTAAGAGTTCTCCTCATACTGCCTTACTTGCAGCTGCCAAAGGTAAGGGGAAGGCTAAACCCTAACAGTCTAAGAGTAAGGGTAAGAAACTCTCTCCACAGATTCAGACTAAACAGTCCAACATTGCTAATAGCCCACATGATATAAAGAGTATAAGGTGCTTCTTCTATAAGAAGAAGGGGCATAAAAAGGTCGATTGTCTAAAGTACAAGCTGTGGAAGGTTAAGCAGGAACTGCCAGGTAGCTCCTCGGTCTATATGATTTATGAATCCAATGTAGCTATAACCACATCAAGTTTTTAGTTGTTAGATAGTGGAGCTTCTAATCATGTTGCTTCCACAATACAGGGGTTCACATTTAGGAGAAGGCCTACTAAAGGAGAGGAGAAGCTGATGGTCAGCAACAATGAAGAGCTGGATGTTTTGTTTGTAGAAGATGTAGGTTTAAACCTCGATACAGAGTTTGTATTTTTACAAGACACGTTTTATATATCATCTTTTAGATGAAACTTCATCTCTCTATCAGTTTTGGATAAAGAGGGCTATCGTTTTGTATTTGATACTTTGATTATAAATATTTCTTTCAATACAAGACATATCGAAACATCCTTCTTATCCTACGGATTATATAAAATGTGTCTTACTCCTAATGAAATGTATGCCTCTTCTTATATTGCTGAACCTATTACTTTAAAGAGAGCCTTCATAAAGGAAACATCATACATGTTGTGGCATAAACATCTTGGCCACATTTCTAGGGGGAGGGTTGAGAGAATGATAAAGGATAACATTCTCCCAACTCTGGACTTTAGTGATCTGGAAACATGTATCGATTGTTGTAAGGGTAAGTTGACCAAGATAAAGAAAAAGGGTTCAACTCTTGCTTCTGGTTTATTGAACCTCATATATACAGACGTTAGTGGTCCCTATACAGTCATGTTATGTAATGCTAGATATTTTCTAACGTTTATAGATGATTGTTCCCACTATGGTTATGTGTTCTTTCTTAAGAAAAGTCTGAAGTTCTTGATAAGTTCAAGATCTTTATGATTGAGGTTGAGAACCAATTGGAAAAATCAATAAAGATAGTTAGATCTAACAAGGGAGGGGAATACTATGGTAGGCATGGGATTGTAGGACAGGAAAAAGGTCTGTTTGCCAGGTATTTGGAATAAGTTGGAATAGTGACTTAATTGACTATGCCAGGTAGTCCTGAGCAAAATAGTGTGGCCAAAAGACGCGATCGCACCCTAAAGGACATGATGAGGTCAATGCAGAGCAAGACTAACCTACCCGAATACCTTTGGGGTGAAGCCATCAAGGCCGCATTGTATATCTTGAATAGAGTCCCAATTGAGTTAGTACCAAAGACGTCTTTTGAACTCTAGAAAGGGTGGAAGCCAAGCCTTGAACACATTTGTGTATAGGGCTGCCCTATTGAGATAAGATTATATAATCCTTATGACAGCAAATTGTAACCTCGTTCCACTCATTGCTATTTGGTAGGTTATCGCAACCACTCTAAGGGCTACAGATTTTACTGTAGAGAAGGAGGGGCCAGAATAGTGGAATCACAAACGGCTAAGTTTTTAGAATACGATGTCTATGATGAGGAAGGATCCTCACATCCTCGAGGAGATAGCAGGATAGATACTACGATTTTACGTATCTGCCTCTCATACAGTCAGGTCTGGTGGATGAAGGTTTGAGTACTATGTCATTGCAAGCATAGGGACCTATACCTATTCAGGAAGTGCTTTCTAAGATACAAGAACCTATGCAGTTGCGTAGATCCACCAGAGAGAGGCGACCTACTATCCCATCAGATTACATAGTCTATTTGGGTAAGCAAGACTATGATATAGGACATGTTGAGGATCCAGTTACTTTTACAGGAGTCATTTCTGGACCCTATGTGGACTTGTGGTAGGAAGCAATGAAGGATGAGATGTAATCTATAAGGCATAATAATGTATGGTAGCTTGTCGATTTACCTCAACATTGCAGGCTTGTCAGTTGTAAGTGGCTATTTAAGACCAAGAAGGACACACATAGTCAAGTTGGGCAGTTTAAAGTGCATTTAGTTGCCAGGGGATTCATTCAGAGAGAAGAAGTTGGTTTCGATGTTACCTTCTCTCATGTATCCTCGAAGGATGCATTTAGAGTGATTATGACAATAGTAGCTCATTATAACATGGAACTACATCATATGGACGTTAAAACCGCTTTCCTGAATGGTGAACTTTATGAATAGGTCTATATGGAGCAACCTGAAAGATTTCAGGATCATAATGCAACTAACAAAGTTTGTAAGTTGACTAAATCAATATGCAGTTTGAAACAAGCTTCCAGATAATGGTACCTAAAGTTTGATGATATTTTGACCTCATTCGACTTTGTAGAAAATAAAGTTGAAAGATGCTTACACTATAAGGTCAAGGGGAGAAAATTTATCTTCCTATTACTGTATATGGATAAAATTTATCTTCCTATTACTGTATATGGATGATATCTTGCTCACGTCAAATGATTTGACCATGTTGCATGAAAACAACTTTTGGCCAAACACTTTGACATGAAAGATTTAGGAGAAACATCTTTTATCCTTGGTATACAGATTCACTAGGACAGATCTCAACACTCATTGAGCCTCTCACAAAGAGCATACATTGAGCGAGTGCTACAGAGGTTTAATATGGTTGAATATAAAACTGTTGTAGGACCTATCTCTCATGGAGAGATATTATCTTTGACACAGTGTCTAAAGAATGAAGTTAAGAGAGAGGCTATGAGGAATGTCCCATACTCTAGTGTAGTTAGTAGCCTAATGTATGCCTAAGTGTGCATTAGATTGGACGTCGCATTTGTTATTAGACTGCTGGGTCAATATCTAGCTAACCCAGGTGTGGACCATTGGAATGCAATTAAATGAGTGTTGAGATACCTAAAGGGTACCAAGGACTGTACGTTGACATACAGAAAAGTCAATGATTTAAACCTCATAGGGTATACAGACTTCGATTTTGCTATGAATCTAGATTATCACAAATCCACTTCAGGGTACATTTTTATGTTGGTAGATGGTACAGTATCGTGGAAGAGTGTCAAGCAGACACTGGTAACTTCCTTGAACATGCATGCAAAGTTTGTTGCATATTATAGAGCTGCTACACAGGCCGTTTGGCTCAGAAACTTGATTTTTAAGTTGTCTATGGTAGATTTGATAGCTAGACCCATTCGGTTATATTATCATAATCTTGCTGTAGTGTTGTCCAATAACAACAACAAGAATATCATAAGGTCTAGGCATTTAGAGGTCAAATACTTGACCGTAAAGGAGTTGATTCCGAAAGGTGATGTCGAAGTGGAGCATATCAGGACTGAGGAGATGTTAGCTAATCCATTGACTAAAGGACTTCACCAACTAGTTTATGTTAAAAATGTATCCAGTATAGGCGTGTTAAGGTCCTTAGACAACAGTAGTTAGGGATCATTGTATTTGCTTCTTAATTATATGTACATTTTTTGTATTATGACATTATGGTTATTTATTAATATAGATGATCATCTTTTTATCCTTAATAATAATTGTTCTTGTGTATAGTCCTAATACATATGAAAGCCTTAAGATTCATGTTAATCTTAAGCATTTTAAAGGTCATTAGGCATATATAAAGATTGACCTTGAGCCTATGTCATTTAGACACATACAGTTTAGTACAAATATCCATAAATTTGATATGACATAGAGGGATATAAGGTATAATCTTATAAAGGTTCTCTAATGTAGTTTAGCATTCAGTTGGAGAATATAAAGGTTTTCTTTAATGTTGCTTAGCATTTAGTAAGAGAGACAAGATTTCTCTACTAAATTTGGCACATGCAGTTTAGCATAAAGTTGGAGAAATCGAGAACTACAAAGAAAGATGTTATGTTGTAGATCATACAGGGATCATCCTAGTTTGCCACACTTCATTTTCCCGTTCATGTTAATAAGGTATTAGATATTTGTGATTATATTGGACCTATGTCACATATGGCACATGTGTTTGATATTTTTAGGTATCGAAAGCCTTGTAAGATGGGATGTTAGACTTTCATTACCTTTGGATCAAATGTTAATTTTTTAAATTTAGTACTAATATAGCAGCGTGACTTAACCTAGTTTTCAAACTATTTTTAAACTTAAGTAAAAACAACAATTAATAATTGTCCAAGGGGGAGAATGTTGGGCAATTTTGTCCTTTCCCATTATTTGGACAAACATTAATTGTAATTTTTGGCTTTTCAATAATTTATCGATTAAGTTACATAATTTGATCTAGATAAGGGTAATAAAGTGGCCCAATAAATGATCTAAATCAATGGGTCAAAGTCTAGGAGAAAAATAGATCCCGATTAGTATAGATCGGACCCATATCAGGCTTATGATGGGAAAGCCCGATATGGAAGCTATATATAAAAGTTAAGGTCTCCTACAATTGCTCATATCATTCGTAAGCATACGAATCCTTTGACCTGTTAAGGGTGCTTACGTATTAAGAAAAATATAGAAAGGCATTAATCATGTGTCGGTGAATGGTTTCTGTGAAGGTCCTAAGAGATTGGAGCTCATTTTGGCCACGAAAATCGCTTCAAAAGTTGAGATGGAACCAAAATTAGGTATTCTGCATTTCCTTTATTTTTAACCCATTCGTTAATGATCTAAGACACATAATAAAGTCTATGCTACGTGTTGCATCAGATTCTACAATGTTATCTCTAATATGGTTAGTTTCTTTGATGTAGTCAGAATTTATTGGAATACTGAGGTTTATGGATTTAATTCTTGCCAATTGATACAGAAGCTCAGATGAGTTGAGCAAGCTATTAAATGTCTTACTCGAGACCAAAATGTCAACTTACAAACTCTCAAGACAAAGCTTATAGCAACACAACAATCTTGTTATGATTTCCCCAATAATGCAAGTTTGAGGCAAATCGAAATCTAATGTCTCCAGGATTACTAGCTAGCTCTTCAATTCAATACTTCTATCCTAAAACAGACGGCCAAACTTACATAGTACAAGGAAGGGGACTCCAATATGAAAAATTTTCATTCCTCACTATTATCCCACAGAAATACCAACAAGATTTCTAAGTTACTGGACAGTAGTGGAATAGAACATGTTAAATTATCTAGTTTGTTCTAAGTTGCTTGAAGCTAATACCCTGATCTAATGGGACCAGATAACTCTACACGCCATAGTTCCAATGCTCTCTAACTCTTTTCAAGGACTCTTTGATTTTACCCTACACAATGGATGACATTAAGCGAGTTCTATTTAGTTTATATCCATCTAAATCTCTTGGCCCCGACGAGTTTATTGCTTTATTTTTTTTAGAAGACTTGGGATATCACTAGGTAGTTATTTCACAAAGCTATTTTGGAGTTCCTTGAATCTTCCAAGTTGCTTCAAGAAATCAACCAGACCTTTATTTACTTGGTACCTAAGAATCCTAATCCTTCTACCATGGGTGACTTCCAACTTATTTCCTATTTCATTACCTTATATAAGGTAATCTCCAAACTTCTTGCTGAGAAATTGAAAAAAGCTATCTCTACTCTCATCAATCCTGCTCAAAAAGCTTTTCTCCCAGATAGACATATAAGTGACAATATTTTTCTCTTATAAGACCTGCTTAAGGACTATAACTCTGGAAAGAGTATTAAGAGTTGCTTACTCAAAATCAATTTCTGTAAGGCATTTGATTCTGGCAGCTAGAGTTTTATTAAATTATGCCTAGAAGCTCTTCATCAACTTAAGAGTTTGTTCATTGGCTTATGTCATGTATCACTTCATCTTCTTTGAGCATGCTTATTAATAACATTCCATCTACTCCTTTCAAACCAAGCAAAGGTATTTAACAAAGGGATCCTTTATCCTCTTATCTCTTTAAACTTGTTATGGATGGACTATCTTGACTTCTTTCCAAGATAATTCATAGTAATGTTGGTTTTCACTATCATTATCGATGCAAAGAACTTAATCTAACTTATTTGATGTATGTGGATGATTTATTGTTACTTTTTAGAGCTGATATCCCTTCTCTTAAGTGAATTATGCATTTATTAAAGCCATTCGCAAGCTAGTCAGGACTTACCATCAATATGGCGAAGAGCAGTCTGTATGTTTCTAAGGATGTGTGCAACTCGAATGATATCAGAAGAATTACTGGACTTAGCTTTATTCCAGTCCCTTTTAGATACCTGGGTATCCCATTTATCTTCTCCAAGCCTAAACTCCAAGACTGTCTACCTATTATTGAAAAGTTGAAATCATGAATCTTGGCCTAGCAAAATCATTCTCTCTCTTATATAGCTCAACTTACTCTCATTATCTCAGTTTTTAATAGCTTACATATTTATTGGAATGCTCACATCGCTTTGCCAAAAAAAGCTATCAAGGAGATGGATAAGGTTGTGAAATCTTTTCTTTGGTCTAGCATAGTGGTTAATTCCAAGAGGGCTAAAGTTAAATGGATTGAGGTAACTCTTCCTAAAAGGTAAGGAGGCTTAGGAATCATTTCCATTTCAGATATACAAAAGGTCTTAATATGAAAAAATTTACAGTTGTTATATACAGATCACACTACTTTTTGGACAAAATAGATTCATGAATATTATCTAAAGGCATCTAACTTTTAGCAAGTTGATTTTTCTAAGGAGGGATATTGTGTTTTAAAGCACATGATGAAATTGCAGGGTCTTATTTACCCTTGTATCAAACACAAAATCAGTAATAGAGCTCAAACTTGGGTTTGGTTTGATAATTGGTTGGATATCAACCCTCTTTCGCAAGTTCCTGATTTTCTTTACTTATGGAATAGAATTCCCTACACCTTAAAAGTCTCCTCCCTGATTAGGAATGGTGTATAGCAGGGACATTTCAGAGGTTTTTAACCTCTTATACCTCACTTACCTCCTCTTCAACACACTACGAATGAAGATTCTATCTATTGGAGTCTTCTCTCGAATAGAGCATTCTCAAATCAATCCTATTATAAACTTTTCTCTGTCCATCAGCTCACAGTTCCTTGGTTTCATTTTCTTTGGAAAAATTCCATTTATATGAAAGCTACATTCATCACATGGTTAGCCACTAAAAACTGACTACCCACTAGTAGTTAGTGGAGCGGAAGTGTGGATACCACTTGTAGCTTATGTTGTAATGCAACAGAAGACCATGATCATTTGTTTTTCAAGTGTAATTTTTCTAGGGTTGTATGAAGTCATCTCCTGCATTTGCTGCCCATATAATCTAGTAGTTTTGACTAGGAAATTGTGTTGAATTGGGTGATTATCAATACCAGAACCTTGCAATCTATGCTTTACTAATTAGAGTTGCATTTATCATTTCCATATATTACATTTGGCGAGAAAGAAATAATAGACGATTTGCGACCAAAAAGGAGGACAAATACTTAGTCACTGACAAAATACTCAACTCAATTCGTGCTTACATATATGCCAAGACCGTCCAACATCTCCTTTTCAACAATATGAAGAGCAGATGATTACTTTAACAGTTTAGCATTTTCTGTCTTAAACATCTATCCATAGTATTTGTATTCTTTGGACCTATAGGTAAAAATTTGTAGGCTTATAGCCTTGCACCCATCACTTTTGTTGTAATAGTTCCTACTATAGCAATATATCATTATTAAATTTTCAAAAATAATAATAATGAAAAACTCAATAAAACTTTTAAAATATTTATCAATTAGAATTAAAATTATACTAAAATATATTATTTAAGCTAACCTTTTTATTCCTTAAATTTGTGTAGTTAAGACTTTTCTTTATTTATTAGAAGCCTTTTTACCCAATATTAAAGTAGCAATAAGAATTATTTCCAGCAAATTAATCTTTTATTTTTTAAGTTTCAAATAAAATTCCATATAAGTATCCGTCCTTTTTATATGAGATAAAAGTTTGTGATGGGTGACACTACAACAAAACTAACTTTTAGCTACTTGTTTTTAACAACAATTTCTAAATTTGTCACCTAAAGTCCAACTCTTTGCAATGTTTTACCTGATCATCTCAAAAGAAATATATTTTACAACGATTTACGTGAATCGTCGCAAAAGGAGCGACGTTTTACGATGGCTTAAAAATTTCATTGCTAGATATTGAGCCTTTGGCGATGAAACTTTCAATCATCTCTAAAAGTTGCACTTTTGGCCACGAATTAAGAAATCACTGCCAAAAGTTGATATTAAAGATTTTATATCTTATGTATTTCTTTGTGAAATTTTGATCAATTTATGTGTGTGATAGTATTCTTAAAAATAATAATGGTAAAAGGATATTTTTTAATGGTAAGTATACTTAATAATCCTAAGGTTAATTATAATTGACATTTATATGATTTTTCATTTTTTTCATTTTCCTTCTTTATAAATTTGTTTAAATAGCTAATGCATCCAAAACCATTTGAATTTGTTTAAATCTATGGATTTATACACAAATGATTCTTTAATAAAGCCTATTGTACATAGTACTACACATCTATTTATACAAATATTTCAATTTGAAAAGTAAATATTATTTAGATATAAAAAGATAAACATGCCTAAAATCTTAATATTAATAAGATCAAAATATAATAAAGTTAAATTGACTACTATTCTTAATCATTAATATTTATTAACAATAAAATAATAATAAATATAAATATTGAACCATGGTCAACAAAATAATATAATGATATATGCAAGATTTTAATTAGAAGTTTAATAATTCTTACAAACAAAATAATAAATAAAGCTTCATACTTATTATATCAAAAAGGAAAAGAAATAATTGTTTTTTTAGATTCCAAGTGACATGAGACTCGGTAAAAGAAGTAAAGGAGTTCCCTATGTTTGGATTCCCAAGAAGAGTCCTTGCTTGTTTGAAGGCATCAATCGAAATAGTTAAAGATCTTCCTTCAGGTGTTGGGTTATTGAAACCCTTTTTCAACAACATCTTGGCTTTAATTGAACTAGCAGAAGATACAGTGAATGAATCCCCAGATGTAGTATGGATCACTGAATTAGATGAACCACCTGTACGATGGGTTTCACTTAAGAAATAATTAGTATAGAACTTAAATAGCTAATTAAGTCTAATGGTATAATGAACCCAAATATGAACACATACATACCTGATTGAACAGACATAGTAATTGGAATTGACAACTATTCTAAAATAATCAATTTCCCTAATCCTGCACCGACCATCGAGATATTGCCATCACCTCCATTTTCTTCTATGATCTCTTGAAGATTTGAGGAAGCTTTACACAACACATAATATATACAATCAAACATTCATCTGATAGCTTCCTAATAAAAAATGAGATACAGGTAATTAAGGAAGAGAGGAAATTTAGATAATACTAAGAACCTTGAAGAAGAAGATCAGCCATTGAAGGAAGGCGGTGGTTAGACTTTGATGAGGAGATTAGGTGTTCATCAATTTGTTTTTCATTAGGGAGAATTTTGCCACATTCCTCCCAGCATAGCTCATTTTTTCCACTGGAAACTAATCGCCATATCGACATTTCACGATAAATTATTGTTAACAATTTTATTATGAAAAGTCAATTTAGCATAAAATTCATTATGATTATAAATTCTTTTGGTAATCAAATCTTATAAATTCTCAGGGGTGGAATGAATTGATCCAAAATTGAATAGAACTTTACCATACAAATCTTAGCAAAAAATAAAAGGTCATTCCTTTTTAACGACACTAAAAACAACCTTCTCCTCAGCAACTTGTTATTTATTATGATCAAAAACAACATACCTTAAGTCCAACGTTAGATTTGAATCAATTCTCTTGTTGAAGATACACTTGATCCAATCGATGAATACTTAGGAAAAGCTTTTGTGTATTGAATATGTAATAAAAGAGCTTAATTTACATGTATAATAACAAACTTATGGAAAAGATAAAAGAAGAAGAAGTGAACTTGAAGCAAGTTGAGAGAGAGAGAGAAAGAGGAGGAAGATAGGAGAAGAGAACAGGCTGTATGTTGAAAACAGAATGAAGTAAATAAAAATCCCTTCCAGAAGTTAAATACTCTCACAGACCTTTCATCAAAAAGTTAGCAAGCTTTCCTCAAAAAAGCATTGAAGGTAGGAAAAAATGTCAACCTATATACATCCAACATAAAAACACAATTGATCATCTTCCAAACACAAACACAAACACAAACACAAATACAAACAAAAACAAAAAAACAAAAAACCCATACATCATAAGAACACAAAAACCCATATAAATTGTAAAAGGTAGCAGAAAAATGAGCACAACAAAAAGAGGGTTCTTGAAAACAGAAAAGACAAATAGTACCAACACAAGACATGACGATTGTTTGACAGTGATGACCACAACATAGGAGACAATGACCAAAAAGGAGACGAAACTTCTTCGAAAACACGATGGTTAACACGAAAATGAAGTTCTTTTTAATAAACTAGTAGAAAATGATGTCGTCTATTGTTAAGAAAAATGTCGTGTTTGATTAATTCGAAAGAAATATACCAAATGATAGCCCATTATCATTTAGTTTGACCTTTGGCGACGAAATTATATAAAATATATAAATTTTTAATAAGAATACCAATTTTATATATAATAAATACCGAATTATGATTAAATAGACTAATATATTACATAAGTAAGATATAAGAAAATTCATCTATTATCTACGCATTCATAAATCATTATACTAGTTACAATTATTTTCTATACATTTATATAGCATTATATTAATTACCACATATAATTATATTTATTGCAATATAATTAAAAAATAATTGCAATATAGTAAAAAATGGAAGTGACTATTACATATTAATATCATATTCTTAAAAATCAAATTTAATGTTATGGACAATGATTTTAAGTCTAAAAATGAATTTATTTATGTTGAAAATTTTCTATATTAAAAAAATTATCATAAATATGAAAAGAATTGGTGACGATTTTATGAAATCATCGCCAAAGATATCCATTTAGTGATGATTAAGCAAGATCGTCGCTAAAAGGCATCAATTGTCACGACCCGGTACCATATCAGACCCATAATAACCGCCGCATACTCGGGCTAGGGACACTAACAGTGTCCTTAATCCGACTATGCAAGGCAACTGAATATCTTCTCCTCTTTATAATAAATTTATTATTTTTTAAAAAAATTGGGCAGCACAATAGCTGTTTTTTTAAAACCCCAAAACCTATAAACAATTTTAAACACTTCTATATTCACACCAAAAATTTTACCACAACTTCAGGACTTTAAAGTCCACTCAAAGCAATCCCAACAACAGTATCAAGATCATACATAAGGTCTTATACAATGTTAAAACAGTCTAGTGTCAAATTTATAATATTATAAAGCATATTCACATAACCAACCCAATGAAAACAGTTCATGAGCCACTATGCAACAAAACTACAAAATAGACGCTACCCATGCACAGTAATGTCCCAAAAACTTCAAAAGATAGCACAATCCTCACAGAGCTTCAAGCTCACTAAATTAACCTGCATGGATGGAAAGCAGAGGGGGGTGAGTACACTATGTACTCAGTAAGCAGGAAAAACATATATCGCGAATAGAACTCGATACAAACCAAGACGGTATAGATATCCCATAAGGTGAACATACAACACATAGAACCGCATAGACCTAGCCTATGACTCAACGTATATTGGTTAGGAACCATATAGGCCTAGCCTATTAATTCACTCATCCTGTGAACATAGGTTCCAGTTCTAATACACAAAAGCATAAAAACATCACATGTATAAATCAAATCTCGTCAAAAAAAATATTAGGGTAAGCCAAAACAATTATGTGTGACATCACTAGTCGGCCAAACTAACACGCACACCCACTGATCCTCTGTGTTGGCTCGACTTTCATCCATGGTGAGTCTGAACTATAGTCGACAAGAGTGTCATGACCCTAGGTGACGACCTCGTCGATGTCCAGACCCTAGTAGTGGAATCACCCACGAGTCCCGTAGAAAGATGTAGATATGGGGACTCGACTTTTATGTACTAGCGTCAAAGGTATGGGGGTCGCTAAATCAGTTGTGCCTAGCACACGATTGGCCAATCGTTACCTCACCAATCACAAAACAATTCATTTTCAAATTTTAAGTATAAAATCAAGTAAAGCATCGGTCTAATCGATGAAATGAAACCTTGTGATGGCTCTAAGCCAAAAAGGACACATATACGCAGCAAATATGGCTTGATCATGCATATGTAAATTTTAAAACATTATTTCATGCAATAAACGTCATCTTTTGCACTCCAAGTGCAAAACGTTATTCAAAA
>JAOTAY010017411.1:0-14446 GCA_025629805.1 Erythroxylum baracoense
AGAGATTTATATGCTAATGATGCTGATTTTTCTAATGTCTTTAGTGCATGTGACAAAACAACATTTGGTAAGTTCTATAAGCATGATGGATACTTGTTTAGGGAGAGTAAACTTTGCATACCAAGTTGTTCTATGCATGAATTGCTTGTGCATGAGGCACATGGTGGTGGTATGATGGGACACTTTGGTGTTGTTAAGACCTTAAAAGTATTGCATGAACACTTTTATTGGCCTAAGATGAAATCAGATGTTATTCGCATATGTAATAGATGAATTGCATGTAAAAAAGCTAATTCTAAGGTTTTACCACATGAGTTGTATACTCCTTTACCCGTACCTAGTGAACCTTGGGTGGACATATCTATAGACTTTGTTTTGGGGCTGCCTAGGACTAAAAGGTAGGGATTCGATTTTTTAGTTGTTGATAGGTTTTCTAAGATGGCACACTTTATACCTTGTCATAAAACTGAAGATGCAACTAACATGGCTGATTTGTTCTTTAAAGAGATAGTGAGACTCCATGGTGTACCTAGGAGTATTATTTCTTATAAGGATGGTAAGTTCCTTAGCTACTTTTGGAAAGTATTGTAGGGTAAGTTGGGTACTAAACTTTTGTTTTCTACTACTTGTCATCCACAAACTGATGGACAAATTGAGATAGTTAATAGAAATTTAATTCAATTATTGCGCACTATAATTAAAAAGAACTTGAAAACATGGGAGGAATGTTTCCCATTCATTGAGTTTGCATATAACAGGGTTGTACATTCTACTACTTCATATTCACCTTTTTAGATTGCTTATGGTTTTAATCCACTAACTCCTATAGATTTGTTACCATTGCCTGTTAATGAAAGGGTTAGCTTGGATGGAAAAAGAAAGGCTGAATTTGTGAAGAACCTTCATGAGAAGGTACGGCTAAACATTGAGAGGAGGAATGAGCAATATGCCTCTAGTGCTAAGAAAGGAAGGAAACGTGTGTCCTTTGAACCCAGTGATTAGGTTTGGGTTCATATGAGAAAAGAAAGATTTCCAGCACAAAGGAGATCTAAGTTGCTTCCTAGAGGAGATGGTCCTTTTCAAGTCCTTGAGAAGATGAATGACAATGCTTACAAGTTGGATTTGCCTGGTGAGTATAATGTTAGTGCAACATTTAATGTTTCTGATTTTTCCCTTCATGATGTAGGTGATGATTTGAGGACGAATCCTTTTGAGGAGAGACGGGATGATGAGAACCAAGGTCAACATGTTCTTGATTGAGAGCTTGCTACTATGGATGGAGGATTTCATGGAGATTCACGTGGGAAGCATGCTGCCATAGGTGGACAAGTTGCTGCCGATGTTCCATTATATGTTCCTAGTGGGTCAATCACAAGATCAAGATCCAAGAAGATCAAGGAAGCCATGCAAGGATTGGTGTGCAAAACTTAGGTAGATTTGGACAATTGGGCCGAATTGAAGCACATGCCATTCAAGTTAGGCTTGGAAGAGGGAGATCCAATCTTGATCCATTGTATCAAGGTTGTGAAAGACTAAACCAATCTTGAAGATTACATGTTTAGGCTGTGCATTCTTAGATAGATTCTTGAAGATTACATGTTTGGGCCATGAATCATGTCAAAGACTCAAGTATTAGTTTATTTGGTTATATTTTCTTAGTATGGCCAAAATTCTATGTTGGGGAGGCCTTTGTTTGTGTTAAATCTGATTTGATTTCTTTAGATTAGATTTGGATCAGATTTGACTAGTTAGAGTTTGATTTATAATTAAGTCTTACAATCCTATTCCAAGTGGGATTAGTGTGACTTAGACTTTTGCTACAAGTAGGATTAGTTTGTTAAAATTCAGATTAGGTTTATCTTGTCTTAGAATCTTACGTGAACTAGGATTGGTGTGATACATATCTTTGACTAATAGTGTGTAAATCAGGTTGCAATAAGATAATGGTCTATAGTTAACTAATTTTGATCTAGAGATTTGGGCACCAAGGAGATATAGGTTCTATTTAATTTCTTTAGTATTGTCTCATAAGTGAATAAATCCAATATACAATCGATACTTATTCCTTCATTAAGTGTCGGGATTGTTGGAAGAAGTAACCATTAAACCTATTAAGACTCGGGAGAATTATTTATGTATAATGAGAATGGTTCCTTTTTAACATCTTTGGAGTTACAAGGCTTGATGAGTGTCTCAACTTGCTTACTTGAAATTGAGTTATTTATGATCGACTTAAGAGGTTTGGATAAAAGAACAAGAATCAGATGTTTTCCCCAAGGAATTTGGGAAGTAGTTATGTACCTTCCTTCCCACGTCTAAATTATTCAACCATTCTAATATGAGAGGGAGCTAATCTTATTGGAGTTTCTTCTTGAGATGATTGCATTATAAAAGAATTTGGTATTCATATCTCCCTTCAACCATTAAATTGTGGATTTTTGCTTAAGTAGTGAGTAATGATTGTTAAGTGCTTAAACATGGTAGCTAAGAGCTTATTTCTCTTGAGCTTTTTTTCATCTCATTACCAAGTTCTAATGAGACATCCTTTTGGAGTTGGATGAAAGATACTCTAGAATTTTTAATGGCAGTATTGTTGTAACAGATTCAGTTACAGTTTACGATCTTAAGCTAAGATTTTATAATAATGGGTTTTTGTGTTATACTTCTCCCCTTCATCTTTTAATGGAAATAAGGTAGTGTTAAAGTCCCTTAGAAATATTTATGGATCATCTATTCCACTTCCCTTTTAAAGAAACTTGTTACAAAGGGTAATTCCCTAGAAATATAAATTTCCTATATAATCAAAATTGATAAAGATTTCTTTAGGATCATAAAGAAGAACAAATTTAAAAGATATATTTCATTTGAGCCTATCTGACTTCGAAGGGAGCATATGATATGATGATTCAACTAGTGTAGTGGTGACAATGGTTAGTGATAAAGGACCAATCTTGCTTTAAAAGCAAAAATATTTAATTGCATTGTTCGAGCTTCAAATTATTTTCTAATAGAAAAATGATATATGTTTTTCTATTGTTCAAAAAGTAATGAATTAATTTTCACTTTTTAGAATAATTAAGTTCTCTTACATTCCATTTTATTGATTAACAATATTTAGAGCTTTTTATAATTGCTAAGGCCTTTGACTTTGCTTTACTTACCGATCTCCTTCTTGAGTATTGAATGAAATACATTTCATTATGCGAGGGATCATTTATGCTTATGTTGGTGCTTTTGGGTTCCTTAAACTGTTGTCAAGGTTCCCTCCTCTTTGCTCCTTGCTTGATCTTTCCTCTATGAGACTATGATCTCTACCATTTCTTAATGGATTTGATTTATTTATTGTCCTGGATTAAGCTTGTAGTTTAGTTATCCTCGAAATTGTTGTACCTAACCTCAACTCTTTACTCCCTGTCTAATCTTTCCCTTGAAGGGTAGATACCCCCACCATCGATTATAAAGATGAAATAACTACTAGTTAGGGCTCTATACTATCTTCTTTAGAATTTTATCTCTATGTGATGGAAACCCAGCTAAGGACAAGCAAAGGATGGTGCAATCTGGTTCAACATATTTTGATGATCCATTACACATTAGTGGGGGTCCAATAACTTGGGATAAAGCTAAAAGGATTAAGGAAGCTCTTAACGGACTGATTGAAGATGCTTAGGCCAAAAAAGCAACAATCGAAATTGATTTGAATTTGGAAAGATCAATCAGCCCTATCACCTTAATTCACGCATTAAATAGGCCTAATTAGTTGTTTATTTGACCTAATTAGAAGACTATGTTGTTTTGATGATTTTAGGAGATCTTTAGCTTATTTGGGCAGCCTAAAAGTCCACTTTTTATATTTTGGCTTTAGGAATCAGTTTTGAAAAGGCTTTCCTAAATCTTAGGGATGTCCTTATTTTTGGGAATAACTCATTGCTAGAAGATTGATTAGGGTTTTCTTTAGCCTATATAATCTACATCTTCTTACAAGAATTCAGATTGGAATTATTTTTTATGAAATTGTTGAGGTTATTCACTTTGTTGGTTCTTTATTGAACTTGGAACTTATCAAGGTTATTCCCTATGGTGTTCATTTGGCTTATCACTATCAATGTCTTCTTTTCCTAGAGTGTGGCATGAATATCCTTCTTTATAACTTTGGTTCGTGTTTGTTAAAACATTGGTCAAGGTTTTCTTGAAAACAGAACTGATTTAGCATTTCTAGAAATTCTTTTCAACAACTTGTTCTTGGGTTCCTAGATTTTGATTTATAAGGTGAACATCAGTTGGTTTTAGAGCTTGGGTTAGTCTAAATCAATTTAATGCATATTAATTGTTTTATTTCACGTTTCTTATTGTTTTTGTTGGTTTCTTCCATACAAGTTTCTTGCAAATCTAGTTGTTTTCTTCCATACACATTTATTGCAAATCTTGGTTGTTTTATTCCATACAATTTTCTAGCAAATCTGGTTTTCTTCCACACACTTTTCTTGCAAATCTTGAAATTTTGGTTGTTTTCTTCCATACACGTTTCTTGCAAATCTTGGTTGTTTTCTTCCATACACATTTCTTACAAATCTGTTGCCTTCTTGTTGCAATCTTTTCTCTTATGTGCTTCTCAAACTTTGCAAATCTATTCATCTTATTATTTTTCTAAATTGAATGCTCTTTCTTATTATTTCATATATGTTCCTTCTTACTTATTTTGATAGCCTTAGTTGTGATTTGTTAAAAAAAAGAAAGGAAAAGAAAAGAAAATAAGTCAAAAAAGAAAGGAAAAGAAAACAAGAAAAAAAAAAAGAAAAAGAAGAGAAGAGTGGAGGCTCAGTTTTTGTAAAAGAGGGCAGATTTGAGTTGAGCAAAAGGGAAATACTTGATTTGCTTATTCCTATCTGAAATTTGAAATTAGTATTATTATTATTATTTTGATTCATCTTTTTTCATCTCCTTTTCTTTGTTATCTTGTCCAGTTTCATTGTTTAAGCTCTTACTCTCGTCTTATTTTCTTTGTTCCTCAATCTAGTTGAGTTCTTTGGATAAGTTGGGTGTGCATTGTAAGGTACCCTAAACCCTAAACCCTAAACCCTATCAGAGTTTCTTTAGTTCCTTAAAAAACTAATTTAAGTGAATTAAATGATAAAAGGCAAGAGTGATTACATTCTAGTTAAAAGCCTTTATCAAGTGGGGTAGTGAACAAGAATGAGCATTTAATTTGATTAAAGACAAGCTAATTCAACACCATTACTTGTTCTTCCTAACTTTGCTAAAACTTTTAAAGTTGAGTGTGATGCTTTAGGTATAAGTATTGGGGCTGTTTTGATGCAAGAAAAGACTCCTTGCTTATTTTAGTGAAAAACTAAATGGGGCTTATGACAAGGAGATGTATGATTTAGTGAGATCCCTGGAGACATGGCAATATTACTTATGGCCCAAGGAGTTTCTCATTCATACTAATCATAAGTCTTTGAAGCATTTGAAGGGCCAAGGTAAATTGAACAAATTCCACGTGAAATAGGTGGAGTTTATTGAATCTCTTCCCTATGTGATCAAACAAAATCAAGGTAAGGAAAATCTGGTTACAAATGCTTTGTCTCAAAGGTATACCTTAATCTTCTGATATTGATTTTGGTAATGTGTTTGAAGCTTGTGAACCTGCTGCCTTTGGCAAATTTTGTAGGCAAGAAGATTTTTTATTTTGAGAAAATAGATTACATGTGCCTATTTGTTCTCTAAAGGAGTTACTGGTTCGTAAGTCTCATGAATGTGGCCTAATGGGACATTTTGGTGCAAAAAAACTTTAGATATACTTGTTGAGCATTTCTTTTGGTCACATATGAAACGTGATTTAGAAAGAATTTGTGAGAAATGAATAACTTACAAATAGGCCAAATCTAGATCTTTACCTCATGGATTATATAATCCTTTGCCAATACCAAGTACACCATGGGTAGATATTTCCATGGATTTTGTCTTAGGTTTACCTAGCTCAAAAAGAGCTAATGATTCAGTTTTTGTTATTGTAGGCAGGTTTTCTAAGACGACTCATTTTATTTCATGCCATAAAGCAAATGATGCTAGTCACATTGTAGACTTATTCTTTATGAGATAGTACGACTTCAGGGAGTGTAAAGGAGCATTGTTTTTGATTAAGAGGCCAAGTTTTTAAGCTACTTTTGGAAGACATTATGGGGTAAGCTAGGTATTAAGCTAATGTTTCAACAAACTGCATACAAAAATTGATGGGCAAAGTGAGGTAGTTAATCAAACTTTATCTACGTTATTGCGTGCTATCATTTAAAAGAATTTGAAAAATTAGGAAGACTGTTTGCCACATGTTGAATTTGCTTATAATCGTTCTTCTACTAATAACTTTTCACCTTTTAACTGACGTATAGGTTAATCCTTTGACTCCAATGGATTTAACACCTTTACCAATTGATGAGCGTGCTAGTTTAATGGCACAAAGAAAGATGAATTGATGAAGTAATTGTATGAAAAGGTTAGACTCAAATCAAAAAGAGGACAGAATAATATGTTTCTCAACCAAACAAAGGGTGTAAGAAAGTGAGGAAGGAGCAATTTTCAACAAAACGTCATTCTAAGCTACATCCGAGAGGAGATGGACCATTCTAATTCATTGCATGTATTAATGATAATGCATACAAGCTGGATCTACTAGGTGAGTATAATGTTAGTGCTGCATTCAATGTTTATGATCTCTCTCCATTTTATGTAGATGATGAAGATTCAAGGACGAATACTTTTGATCAGAGGGGGTATGATGGAAACCCAATTAAGGACATGCAAGGATGGTGCAATCTAGTTCAACATATTTTGATGATCTATTAGACATTGGTAGAGGTCCAATAACTTATGCTAAAGCTAAAAGAATGAAGGAAGCTTTTAATGGACTGATTGAAGATGTTTGATAGCAAAAAGCAACAATAGAAGTTGATTTAGGTTTGGAGAGATCAATAAGCCCTATCAACTTAATTCACGCATTAAATGGGCCTAATTAATTTTTTATTTGGCCTAATTAGAAGAGTGTTATTTTGATGATTTTAGGAGATCTCTAGCTGATTTGGAAGGCATAAAAGTTCACTTTTTATATTTGGCTTTAGGAATCAGTTTTGGAAAGTCTTTCCTAAATCTTAAGGGTTTCCTTATTTTTTAGGAATAACTCATTGCTAACAAATTGATTAGGTTTTCTTTGGCCTATATAATCTGTCTTTGTACAAGAATTGAGATTGAAATTTGTTTTACATTTTTGGTGAGGTTATTCACTTTGTTGGTTTTTCATTAAACTTGGAACTTATCAAGGTTATTCCTTGTGGTGTTCATCTCACTTATCACTCTCAATGTATTCTTTTCCTAGAGTGTAGAGTCAATATCCTTCGTTATAACTTTAGTTCATGTTTGTTAAAACATTGGTCAAGGTTTTCTTAAAAACAGAACTGATTTAGGTTTTTTAGAAATTCCATTCAATAACTTATTAGTGGGTTATTAGGGTCACATTAAGATGCTATTTCTGATTTACCATGTGGTTTAGCAGCTTCCCCTACTCTTTTATTTCAATTGCCATGAACTCCTTATAATTTTCTCTTTGGAATGTTTTACCTATTGGTGTCCAAAGCTTCTTTTATTGTGTTATAGTTTTCTTCCACTAATAGCTTATCATCACTATTGCATCCATCTCTTCATTTGCACCGTACTTCATAATAGGAATGACATTGAGAAATTCCTATCCTATTTTCACCTTCGTAAATAGTCTTGCATCTTAATTTTTTCCCATACTTCTTGATATTTCGTATAAACATATATTTCGTAATGAAGCTAGTCAAATAGCTCAATCCCATTGTTGAACAATATTCCAAGTAAATATAAAAAAAGTTTATCCTAATTGGAACATGTTCCCAACTTATTTTCTCCATGTCTAAGCCAGGTCACCATTTTTGGAGAAAAATTGTTTTCTTGTTTAAGTGTTATCGCCCCATCTCTAAAACCTTTTGCAACCCTTGTACTAAGTTGAACTAGAATATGAATAATCACCATTCATTGATCATATCTTCTTCTAGTCTTACTTTCTTCCAACTCTTTATGGCCTATTAAAACATGTATGCTAGCCTTTTGTCTAGGAAAAAACCAACTAAGGAATTGGTCCATTTAGATGCTCCTGCTTTGAGAATTTCTCAGGGGTGCTATCAAAGTAACTACCTTTAAATGCAATAGAGGAATGTAACATAATTTGCTTGAGGGATAAATCTCCGACCATGTGGTGCTAGGTTGTTCTTGCTCGTACTAGTTGAAGTCTTGGAGAATTAGCTCATACTAAAGTTGAAGGGCATTGACGTTGATGCTTAGTAGGAGGGGTAATATGAACTAAGGTATGGGAAGCTTATAGTAGGTTGGAATTTTGTTATGAAAATAGGAGGGAAGGTTTCAAGGAGAGACAAGGGTTGAAAGATGCTTAACTAAGGAAAAATTCTAGAGTTAGATTAAACCATTCTTACCACATCTATAATGTATTCCTAAATTCTACCAAAGAAGGTATTTGTTTTTCTTTTTGAAAATGTTTCACGTAGGATGTCTATAGGATGTTCTTCTTTCCAATAATGAATAATATGCTTAATTTTTATTGTTAAATTTGAAGATTTATTACAACCTGCATAAATTTTATTATTATAAGTAACATCAAATTTTTTATATAATAATCTTAACAATTTCTTTATTTTAAACATCTCATACTTTAATTATTTTTGTTATTTCATATTGGACATAATATTAAGCTTTCTTTTTTAGTATGAATAATTAATTCTATATAGGTTAGTTTATTATAGGAAACTTGGTCATTTTCTCTAATTTTATTTAAAAAGGAGGAAGTCTAATAATGAACTTATCTTTCCAAAAGGATTTATTAGAATTTTCCCTAAGCATTATTCTTGTTAAGAAGTGCCTTTATATCATGTAAAATTTGAATGTTCTTTACATCTTAGGTTAGGTAATAATTATGCATTCCTATCCTTCAAATGAGGATGGTCTCCTAAATTTTATGGATATTGCTAATATTAAGGTTGAACAACATCTTATACAAATTTCATTATTTTTATCTAATTTGGTTTCTTCTTCTTCATTTACTCTAACTGATTTTAATATATAATATCTTTGAGATTTAGTTAACTGGTAATTCCACCATTTTTTTAATTTTTCGAAGAAGTTGGCTATTAATAAATCAACTTTAACATGATTGGATGTTCCTAATTATATTCTATATCCACTTTTAGCCATTGTAATTTTTCATAGAGTGTTTAATATAATATACTCAAACATGCTCTTTATATTCCATTCATAAAAAATGTACCGATATATTTAGTTTATTATAACATGTTAGGTTTGTTATCAATATCTATATTAGGGAAAAAGGTTTATAAGTTCTAAGTGTTCTTTTAAAATCAAGTTTTTTTTTAATATGTTGAAGTTGGTTGAAGATTATCACTTTGTATATTACTATCTTGTTGATACATACTCAGAGTTTGTAAGTTACCTTTTGAGAATTACTAGTTTTTATTCTAGATTGTGCCTTTGCTTTTTGTAATAAGGTGTGTAGGAGTTTGTATGTGGAAGAATTAAGAGAGTAAGAAATAATATTTTTATTTTTTCTCTTGTTTGTATGGCTATAATAAATTCATCACTACCATTTCTCCTAAATTTGTATGAATTGCTACTAGATACATCATGGGGTATGAATGTAAGGGATTAATGGAATCCTTTTTGTATGACCGTTAGACAAGACAAAAGTTTTTAGAGAAAGTTATGTAAAAGCACTCTAAAAGATGGAAGAAAAGCTCTCTACGTGTTTTGATTAATCAATAACACCATAATAGATCAATTATAAGCATTGTTAAGTCTCTTATAGGTTTGGAACCCTTAAAACAAGAGTTTAAAACGGGGAAAAAAACTAAAAACAATCAAAACTTATCTGATTATATAACAAGTTTGGTTCCTATCTTGGACAACAATTAGTGCCAATTTTGTTCTAGACAAATAGTATATAAACTAAAGACCAGTCTAGTGCCAGTTACATATTGAAATTCGATTTTAAATTGAAACTCTGGCCTACAAAGGCCAATAAAAGATTAATACCAATCATAGATATGACTTAAGTACTGGTTATACTCTATTTCTTAACACTCCTATATCCAGCATAAACTAGTGCAAGTTATCCTCTGAGTTTGGTGTTGGAATTTTATAGCTTAAGTGCTACAAATTCCATTTGACGCACCAAGATATAATTGAAAGGCTTGGGTTTCATGTAAGGAGCTAACCCTCAGCTCAAAGGAGCTTAATAAGGCTCTTGTAAGCTATAAGTGGCTTGACATGACTTTCCCTAAGCTCAAGTGTCTAAAGCTAGCTTAAGGTAAGCTGTGGGAGTTCATCAAAACTAGTTAATAGCTAGAAAGTTGATAATAAGCTCAATTGGACTCAATTGAGATTACCCTAGCTCATTTTTTATTCTTAGGAATTGAAGCTAACTATAAATGTGTTCACACTAGTTAAGCTAGAAGAGCTAATTAAGGAGCATGAGTTGGAGTTGAAACCCAAACTTAATGGGCGAAATTGGTGGTGCTAAATGAAGGAATCTAGCGTGCTTGAGTGTACAATGGACACTATGGTGTACCATAAGCTGTAGCACGCCATAATGCATCTTCCCATGCATGCATTTAGAGTGCAAGTTCATTGTCTCAAAATGGATACATGAATTTGGCCAAGAAAGGATGACTTCAGCCAAGAGGTTGAATTCAACCAATGGGGAAGATTCATCATGTACCTTGCCTTAGAATGAACATACATGACACTCTTTCACCAAGGTATGTGTACTTTGGATGAAAGGATATGTTGTTTTAACCAATGGTTGTGACCATTCGACCAAAAAAGGGCTCATGTATAAGAATGAATGGTCATAAGTGTACCATCATGACTTTAAGTGAAGATACATGACTCTTTGCCAAAGGATATGTCCCTTGGCCAAGAGTCATGATGTTTCACCAAGAGACATAATTCTTGGAAGAGTCATGACTCTTCAAAGGAACCTTTTGGTGTAAAGACCACCTTTCTCAATGGTGATTTGAGAGAGAAGATTTACATACGACAACTCAAGGGGTTTGTTGAAAAGGGTCAAGAGCACAAAGTATGCAGACTTAAGAAGTCTATACACGGTCTTAAGCAAGCTTCAAGATAGTGGTACTTGAAGTTTCATGATGCAATCACAAACTTTGGTTTTATGATGATGCATGAAGACCATTTTGTTTATGTGTACACTTTTGGGTCCAAATTTGCCATTGTGACTCTATATGTGGACGACATATTGATAGCAAGTAATGGGTTGTGTTTGTTGAAAACCATGCAAGGATGGTTGTCTTCTACCTTCGTCATGAAGTATACGGGAGAAGTTGCCTATATCCTTAGTGTTAAGATCCTAAGAGATAGGAAAGCTAGGATGTTGGCTTTGTCTCAAGAACCTTATATTGATAAGATTCTTTTAAGGTTCAACTTGACAAACTCAAAATCAATGAGTACACCACTTGTATATGGTTGATAGCTTGGGCAATATTTGTGTCCTTGTAGTACTCAAGAAAAGGAGGAAATGAAAAAGGTCCCATACCTAAGTGCCATTAGAAGTTTAATGTATGCCATGTTGTATATCATGACCTGACATTAGCCAAGTTGTAGGTCTATTGGCAAGATATTCTTCTAACACTGGAATCGAGATTAGAAGTGTGTGAAAAGGGTCCTTAAGTATCTCAAGGGTACAAAGGACTATTAGCTATGCTACTAAGGAGAGAATCTTGTTTACATGGCTACACTTATGCTGATTGGGGTTGTGATAATGATTAATGCAAATCTACATCTGGCTATGTCCTCATGCTAAATAAAGGGGCTATTTCTTGGAGTAGCAAGAAACAAAATTGCACAACATTGTCAATAATGGAGGCTGAATTTGTTGCCAGTGCCTTGACTGTGCAAGAGGCTTTATGGCTTGGAAATTTTTCAGCACTTAGGGTCAATTGTGCCTTTGGAAAGGCCCATAACTATCTATTGTGATAGTATGGCAACTTTGGCTTACACTAAAGACCCAAAGTATCATGGAAAGACTAAGCACATTAGCATGAAGTATCATTTTGCTAGAGATGCAACAGAAGAGGGAGAAATTAAGTTAGAGTACATATCTATAGACCTAATGGTGGCTGACCCTATGACTAAGCCATTGCCAGCATTTCATTTTCCTAAATATGTAAAGGCAATGGGTCTTCATAGATTATGAAATGTTAGTGTAATTTTCTCCTTCTTGTGTCACACATGTAAGACGTTTGATAAATGAAAAGTTGTTTATCAATTATTGGTGCATTTCACTCTGAAACCACAACGAAAAATGTACGTGTCAATCAAAGGCTGAGGTTAGTTTTCTCACATGAGTCATCCGCCCTTACATCTTTGTGCGAGATCAAAGATGAGACCACTAAAGTCTTAAATTTATGTTAGCTCTTAAAAGGGATATGTGACTTATGTGTCATACATTTAAGTGCAAGTCATGAACTAATACATGACAACTTTAGTGTTATGGTCATCTTGATTATGCATACATTAAGATAAGGTGTTCAGGGTCATCAAGTTTGTATGTCCACTCATACATACTATCCTATGATTTCATTCTCAAGAGTGAGAATAAGGAGTATTTCATGGTTGTTTGACATGTCCTATTATTGAGAATAATAGAAGTTACACATCTAAATGTTTTAAGACGGAGAATTGACACACCCCTACAAGTGGGAGTGGAGTAGTAAAACATTTAAGGATGTGTTTAGGGAAAATCAAAGGGATGTTTTCTACATGGTCTATAGTTAACCATGAAATCGACCAACCAATGAAAATAAGCAAGTTGTCTCTTGTCTTGCTTATGTGTGAGATTCTTCATTCAAATGCATTAGTGACTATGGCTTGCTATTAGAAAATTGAGGATTATTATAGTCTTCTTAATTGGTTGTTGAAGGTCTCAGGAGAAATGGGGTTGGAGTATCCTCCTTTTAGATGATCATGTTTCTAGTAGTTCGAAGCTAAAGGAAAGACATGAATGCATAAGTTGCTTGCATAAGTATAATTGCATGCAATGCATAACTATGATAGCATATGTTGCACTATAAATGATACACGCACATTATTCAATCTTAATGCCACATATTGTTTTGTACGATATGACAGATTGAGTGTGATGTGAGAAAGAAACCAAGTGCACTTGAGGTTTAATACATTCATGAGTTAAAACTCACAAAGGAGACTGAATGTGATTAAACATGTGTATCAAAATGTCTTAGGGTTTGAGAGGCATAACTTAATTTATTCAAGTAAGTTTGGTTTGTTCAAACATGAGGAGAGTGACAATCTTTCATTGTGGGTCTAATAACCACAATGTAAAGAGATTTTGTTTACATGAATAAGGTTGCACCCACAACTCAAAATTGTGTGCTTCAATATTTATTTGTTTTCAGCTTTGTATGTTCACTTGTTGAGTATGTTCTGTTTGAGTGGAGCATTTTTTTTAAATATATCTTTGTACAAGTGGGAGCTTGTTGGAATTTTATAGCTTAAGTGCTACAAATTCTATTTGACGCATCAAGATATATTTGAAAGTGCTTAGGTTTCATGTAAGGACCTTAGCTCAAGGGAGCTTAATGAAGCTTGTGTAAGCTTAGAACGAAAATACATGACACCCTTTCACTAAGGTATGTGTACTTTGGATGAAAGGATGTGTTGTTTCGGCCAGTGGTCATGACCATTCGGCCAAAAAGGGGTTCATGTACAAGAATGAATGGTCATGAGTGTACCACCATGACTTTAAGTGAAGATACATGACTCTTTACCTAAGGATGTGTCCCTTGGCCAAGAGTCATGATGTTTCTCCAAGAGACATAACTCTTGGAAGAGTCATAACTCTTCAAAGGCACCTTTTGGTGGCCTATAAAAGGGAGTTTTGTAGTTCCTTTGAGAGAATGAGTTTTTTTTCTTTGTCCGAATACTACACACTTCTCCCCATCATTGAGCCGAAAACACTTCCTTCTTTCATGATGGGAGACCCAATAGGAATTTGTCTTAGAGAACCTTCAACAAGAAGGAACTATGCTCGGGAACGGCTAGGATCAAACACATGAAAGCACAAGAAACAAAATTGAAAAGATAGAAATAGAAAACAAAGAGAAAAGGGGTTAGAAGAATGTTAGTCAATGGAAAGAACACTAAGAGATCTTGTCTCTTAAAACCCTAGTAAGAATGTTGGTCAATCGAAAGAACCCTAAGAGAACTTGTCTCTTAGAACTCCAACCTTGGGATGCCACAAAGGAAGACCACTCCTTCAATAAGTCAAGTATTCTCAAAGAATACAAAGAAAGCAAGAATGCTCCCA
>JAOTAY010017420.1:0-14446 GCA_025629805.1 Erythroxylum baracoense
ATATGGGCAAAAGTAATTTCTCTATAACTCATATTCTTATAACCAAGTTTGGACTGATCAACCTAACTTTAGTTATGGATGGGATAATTAATAGAATTACTTCCGTGATAATTTGTAGGACACATAGCAATTCCAGTATAGACCAGAAGCTTCTTATCACGACTTAGGGACTTCTGGAAGACTTGCCTAATATTATGACTACTAACAATTTTCAACTGCAACAAAATATGTAGTAGTTTCAATAAATATTCGACAGAGTGTCCAGTAGTTATAGCAAGAAATGATGCAATTCTAATAAGATGTAAGGTTAGGACTCCAAAACATCGCAAGCTAGGTAGGTCAATTTGTGGAAGCTCTTGACTGCCTTGAATTATAAAGCGAAGAGAAGCAAACATCTCAACCTGAGGTGTGCCCAAGGGACATTAGTATGGAGACCTTACAGAGTGAAGAGGAGCTTGAGAATCTTGGCTGTACTACTCAAGAAATTATTTGTGTCCAAGAAGTGGAAAAGGAGTTCGAAGCAGAAAAGGATATATCTTTTAGCTTGAAGGTAAATACTGAGTTCTAATTCATTGTTAAGATTAATTTTTTACCTTTACCTATTAGGTTAGAGAAATTGAACGAGGATGAACAAGGTGAAGAGTCATTTGGAATATTTCTTGGGAGCATGGACTCAATTGAGATTGAGATTCTGAAGATAGGGAATGTGTTGTATATGAAGGATTATCAACCAAGGTCCTATCCTGAACACCTCGTATGGAAGTAACTCAAACTGTGACACCAAGAGATCATAATTTGTCACTTGAGGAGAAAAAATGGAGTCGAGCCAATGACACTAAACAAAGGCGATTCTTAAGGGCAACTCAAGGGAAGTTAATTTATTTTCCTTTATATTTTCACTTTTATTTCTTATACGCATGTGTTTGTAATTATTTGTTTTTACTTGTTTTTAAATTTTAAATCAAAAAAGAGGGAGAGAATAAACAAACAAACAAATATTTCCTCGTTTTCTAGTGTTTTTAGGGCTATAAAGTCATGATTAGAGAATGAATTGATTATAGAATTTCATGGAAACTTTAACATGTACTTTTGCTCTTGTGATTGTTCAATGTGCATTATCTTTAGAAAAGTAATGACTAGTGGTAGATAAAGCCAGTGAGATTTTGAGTCTTTATAGATTGACACATCTATATTAGTCTCATTGTCTTTTATTTATATGTGACCATCATGACTTGTACATCCTAACTTTTCTTTGATTTTCTATTCAAGACCACATTTTTATCACATGCATTAACATGAAAATATGAGGCATTATTTATTTTTCTGAACTACATTAGCCAAATAGACTACCCATTATATGATTTGCCTTTTGATAAGCCCTTTTGAGCTTTATTAGCCTTTCTTTGTATAGTAACCACATTACATGCTTTTAAACTTAACCAAATGTCCTACTCAAGCCATAAAGCCAGTGGAGTATTTATGGTTGACGAATTTGTGGAGGTATAAAATTCTAAGTGTAGGGGTATGTATATGTATGGGATGGTTATAATTGTTAGGATGCTAATTTATGTCTTATCATTGAAATTCCCATGTATATTTAGTTTCTTTCAATGTTTATATAAAAAAGGAAAAGGAAAAGGACAAGAAAAAGAGATTAGAAAAAGGAAAAGAAAAGGGAAAAGAAAAAGAGATTAGAAAAAGGAAAAGAACAAGTAAAAGAAAAAATGTTTGAATAAAATTATCGAGGAGGACATGCATATATTTTGAAAAGTTGTTTATGATTAGTCTTTCCTCCTAAAGTTGTATTGAATGGTTACTTAAGTATGTTGGATATGAGGTGGATGTTGCTTTCAGTAATCACTCCTTATGGTTACAAATTCTTATTTATGATTAATTTTGTGAGGGATATATGCTTGATCTAGTTTGTGGTGAGAGAGCTTGACTTTAAGCTAGGAAACATGATTTTTGTATTCATCATAGTTGCTGTACACAATTGTGAGTGAATGTTAGTTTTTGCACTTGATGGTATAATGAATGTTTTTCATGTTTCACTAGCTTTAATGGTTTTTATGCTACTTTACCCACATACATCTCACCTTTCCTTTGCCCACATTACAACTCTAAAAAATCCTTTGATTCATGATTATGCATGTGAACCTAGGTGGTGGAGAAATGAAATGATATGCAAAGTTGTGGAATGTCATGATCATGAATGGTGTTGAGTGTACTAGAAAATATATCTTATTTAAACATATATTCCAAGTCTACCATTAGATTGCTTAGTTTTTGAAGATAATAAATGTTGATTGATCATGAGTAAAAGCGTTAAATATTAAATTCTTACTATGATTTTTGAAAGTCATTCATCTTTGCTTATGATTATATAGTCTTGGAACATATAGGAAATGACTAAATGTTTTTGGGTCTATGATCTTAATTTTGATGTTTTGCCTGATGATATATGCTTA
This sequence comes from Erythroxylum baracoense, assembly GCA_025629805.1. Lineage (NCBI taxonomy): Eukaryota > Viridiplantae > Streptophyta > Magnoliopsida > Malpighiales > Erythroxylaceae > Erythroxylum > Erythroxylum baracoense. The sequence goes on from JAOTAY010017420.1 coordinate 2,469, forward strand.
ATTGATTGTATAATTGTTCCATAACACTTAGCGATTAAAGACTTGAAATTGCTTAAGGTACTTTGACTTATATGTGGTTTTAGGCTCAAATCGAAAGCAAAGAAGTTGAAGTGAGTCGATAGCACTAAATTTGAGCCATTTTCTAAAGATTTACAATCCTTTGTCACCATGAAACAAGAAGAAGAAGGATTAGAACAAGAGAAGACAAGAAAATGAATCACAATGAAGAGAAAAGTCAAGATAATGCAAGTCACAGCCATGACATAAAGTGTCATGGATGTGACTAATGGAGCACGACCATGACACAATATGTCATGACTGTGACTCACCTTGCATGGGCGCAACTCAATTAGTCATGCTCATGACTTAGAGTCATGCCCATGACTCAACATGTCATAGCTGTGACTCTCGCACATATCCTCTCAAAATTGTAGTTTTTAATATTAATAGACATGTGACGGCGGAACGAGGGTGGGGATGAAAGTTTTGGAGTGTTTCCGGACTAAATCTTTAGGAGCCTTCGGGAGAGAAGAGTGCATGATGAAACTCTTACATATGGAGAGACCCATAGAGGGGTAGCTTTCCCGACATTAGTTCAAAGGTAAAATCAATACCGACGACCCGATTAAGTGTATTTCTCCTTGTATTTGTTGTTTTCTCTCTTATTGATTGATTATGTTATTCTTTGTTCAATATTTGGGTCTTGTGTAAGAATGATTGAATGCTCTATTTGATTATTTTTATGTAAGAACCCATTGCTAGAATCAAATACAGTACGTAATAGTTGTTTTTTTGATTCATTTGAAGTGATTGATGGTTTGTAATAATTAGGGATAACATAACCTATGTTAAATAATCCAAGCTTGTGTCATTATTTCTTAGATTGGTCTGTTTCTCTCACTCGTAAGGTGACTGTCTGATTAAACCTAGTGAGTGTCTTTTAGGTTATCCAATAGCTATGGTTAATTAACGAGCTATTCTTAATTAACTATGGCTTAAGTAAAAACTGGGATTAACAAAGCTTGTTATTAATCTACGACCTATAATTCATGGAGAGGTAAAAGAACAACAAATTAAAGAAATATGTTTAATTAGGGTGTAGATCAAGATAGAACCAAAGAATTGGGTCCTTAAATAATTCATCACTTTTATCATTTGTTAATGTTTCTTTAATTTGCTTTCATTAGGATAATTTTACTTTATTTTCTTATTTCAAACCAACCAAACCCCCTAAACCAAAACCCCGATTGATTTCATTTCAAAAGCTAATTGAACATTCTCTGTATGATCGACCTAGACTTGCCACTACTATAGTAGTAATAGGTCTAGTTTATTTTGACTAGTGTTACGATACGTTGATAATTTTGGCACCATTGCTAGAGAGTGTGGTGTTTTAGTTTTTTTTTGTGATTTTAATTGGTGCTTTGTACATATTTATTCGTAATTGGTTTCCTTTCAATTATTTCTTAATCTTTTCAATTTTTTTGTTTCGTGTTTGTGATTAAAAAAAATTATTGACATGGATAGAAGTAATTTCTTTTATAACTTTTATTCTCAATCTTATAACCAAAGTTAGACTGATCAACCTAACTTTAGTTATACGTGGGATAACCCATCAAATTACTTCACTGATAGTATGCAGGATGCACAATAATTCTTGTATCGACCAGAAGTTTCTTATCACGAATCAGGTACATCTCTGGAAGATTTGCTTAATATTATGACTGCTAACAATATTCAACTTCAACAGAGTGTACAGGAGTTCCAGCAGGAAATAAGGCAATTTGCACAAGATACAAGGTCTAGCATCCCATATTTGGAAAACCAACAAAACTCAGGTACTTCTTTGGAGGAATTAGTTAATGTTTGTGTTGTTAATACTTTGCGATTATAGCAAGAAAAGATGCAATTCTAGCAAGAAATAATTTCTAGGATCTAGAACTTGGCAAGTCAAATGAGTCAATTAACGAAAGCTCTCAACCGCATAGTATCACAAGGTGAAGAAATACTAACTATCTCAAACCTGAGTTGTACCCAAGGGACTTTAGTGTAAAGGTTTTTCAAAGTGATGTGGAGCTTGAGAATGTTGAGTACACTACTCAAGGAATTGCTTGTGCCAAAGAAGTGGAGAAGGAGCTTGAAGTAGAAACATATATATCTTTTAGCTCGAAGGTAAATATTGAGTTTCAATTTGTTGTTAAGATTGAATCTTTTTTTTTACCTAGCAGTTTAAAGAAACTGAAAGAGAATGAAAAAGGTGAAGAGACATTCAAGATCTTTAAAAAAAGCATGGACTCAGTAGAGATCAAAAGTCTAAGGATAGCGAGGACATTGAATGGGAATGATGATCAACTAAGTCCTTATCCAGAAAAACCTAGTGTGGAAGTGGCACTGACTGTAATACTTGAAGATCACAATTTTCTCTCGTGAGGAAAGTGTGGAGTCGAGCCAGCGACCCTAAACAAAGGCGCATCTTGGGAGGCAACCTAAGGTAAGTAAATTTCTTTTCTTTAAATTTTCGCATTTAGTTTTTTAATGCATGTGTGTTTTTAGTTGTTTGTTCTTACTTGTTTTAAGTTTTCAATCAAAATGAGAGAAAGAATAAAACAAACAAACAAACAAATATTTGCTCATTTTCTATTGCTTCTAGGACTATATAGTCATGAGTAGAGAATGAATTAACTAGAGAATTTCATGGCAACTTTAGCATGTACTTTTACTTTTGCGATTGGTCGATTTGCATTATCTTTATAAGAGTAGTGACTAGTGGTAGACAAAGCCAATGAGAATTTGAGCCTTATTACACTGACACATCCATATCAATGTTAATGTCCTTTGATAATGTGTGACCCTCATGACATGTACATTATAACTTTGCTTTGATTTTCGATTCAAGACCACATTCTTATCATGTGCATTAATATGAAAAAGATTAGAAAATCTTTGTTTTTCCAAACTACACTAGCTAAATAGCCTACCCATTATATGATTTTCCTTTTGATAAGCCCCTTTGAGTTTTATGCCTTTCTTCGACCTAAAGCTTTGGGAGCCATCGGGAGAGAAGAGAGTGTGATGAAGCTCTCATATATGGGGAGACTATGAAGGGGTAGCTTTCCCGATGCTGATTCAAAGGTGAAATCGACACGGATGACCTAGTTAAGTGTATTTCTACTTGTAGTTGTTTTCTTTCTCTTATGGATTGATTATGTTACCCTTTGTTCAATGTTTTGGTCTTATGTAAGAATGATTGAATGCTCTATTTGATTATTTTTATGTAAGAAACCATTGTTATGATCGAATATAATATGTAATTGTTGTTTTTTGGATTCATTTGAAGCGGTTGATCGTTCATGACCATTAGGGATAACATAAACTAGGTTAAATAATCCAAGCTTGTATGATTATTGCTTAGATTGGTCTATTTTGCTCATTCGTAAGGCGACTGTCCTATTAAAATTAGTGAGCATCTCCTAGGTTATTCGATAGCAGGGTCAATTAACGAGCTCTTCTTAATTAACTATAACCTAAGGAAAAACTTTTACCTCATCTTTTTTTATTATTTATTTAATTTGTTTTCATTAGGATAGTTTTACTTTATTTTCTTATTTTAAGCCAACCAAACCCCCTAAACCTAAACACCGATTGATTTCATTTTAAAAGCCAATTGAACACTCTCTGTGGGATCAACCTGGACTTACCACTATTATAGTAGTAATAGATTTAATTTACTTTGGCTAGCGTTAAGATGTGCACTGTCACTCAAGGACAGTCAAAGCTAAGCATGGGAGAAATTGATATGTATTTAATTGATTATGAATTTATTCCATATCACTTAGTCATTATTGGTAGGAAAATACTTAGGATACTCATTTTAGTTCATATTTGATTTTAGGCACAATTTGGAAATGAAAAAGATAAAATGAGTCAAAAGCATTATAATTGAGCCATTTCTCAAAGGATCACACTCACTTGTCTTCATGGAACAAGAAGAAGAATATTAGAGCAATAAGAAGATAAGAAAAGCCAAGAAAGATGAGATATATGTTGAAAACACAAAGAAGATTAAGGCATGAGATGTTCACGACCACGCATGAGGTTGCATGGGCATGAGACACTCTCTCAAGCCTATGCAACAGTGTGTCACCATCATCACAAGTGTGTCACGGGTGTGACACACTAGTCACACCTGTGACACACACACTAAAGGGTGTGTCAACCTATGTCACATCTATGAGGCTATGCTAGCTTACCTAAATCTTACTTTTTAGTATAAAATCATTATTTTTTTGATGGCAAAGGGTTATTAACAATTTTGGTGTTTTTAGCTGGGAAAAGAATGGAGCTTCGGGAGAAGATGAGAAGAAGGGGCAAAGCTCTCAATAGTGAGAGACCCATAAAGACCTAGCCTCCCAATGCTTATTCGAAAGTGGCATTGATGCTGACGAACCTGATTAAGTGTATTTTATCACTGAGTTTGTTGTTCTTTCTCTTCTTAGGGATTGATTATGTTATCCTATGTTTAATGTTTGAGTCTTGTGTGAGAATGAATGCTCTATTTGATTGTTTTTATGTAGGAACTCATTGCTAGAATTTCAATATAATCTGTAATTGTTATATTTGAGATTCACTTACAGCAATTAATGGTTTGTAATCATTAGGGATAACATACCTAGGTTAAATGACCCGAGATTGTGTGATTATTGCATTGATTAATCTATTTTCCTAATTCGTAATACGATTGCCCAATTAAATCTAGAGAGCTTGTTTTAGGTTATTTAATGGCTAGGTTTAATTAACGAGCATCTCTTAATGAAACATGACCTAAGGGAAACCGAGGTTAACAAAGCTTACTGTTAATCTATGATTAATAGTTGATATAAGAGGTATAAGATCAACAATTCAATGAAATACGTTTAATTAGGTGTAGGCTGAGATTGAACCAAAAAGTTAGATTCCTAACTAATTCATCACTTTCATCATTTTCTTTAATTTGTTTTCATTAGCATAGTTTCATTTTATTTTCTTATTTCAAACAAAAAAAACCCCCTAGCACCAGTTAATTTCATTTCAAAAGCTAACTGAACATTCTCTATGGGATCGACGTATACTCACCACTGCTTTAGCAGTAGGTTTAGTTTATTTTGCGTAGCATTACAACACACTTACATCAATGATGAAATGACTGAATTATATAGAAAAATCACACACGGAAAGGTTAGAAATATTTAGGTAGTCATGATGTGTTACTATACGCCAATCTTGATCTATGAATATAAATTGTTTAATTAGAGAATTAAAGATAAATTAAAAGAAGTTTTAATTTATCTAATTCCAATTATGAATTAGAATTAGAATTTATTATTGCCAACATATTCAAAAACCTAATGGGTCTCACATAAAGAATAGTTTGAAGAGAGCAAAGATATTTTAATCAAGTTGGACTTGATTGCAAAGTTTGAGAAACTTTACGATTAAATATGAGATATTTAATAAATAAGGATCAATATGAGATATTAGATCTAATTTGCGCATAATTGGTATTTAATTAGAATTATTTGTAATTCTAATTAAAATTTAATTAAAATTAGACTTTAATTTCAATTAAATTACTAAAACGTCCAAAATCTATTAGAAATAAGCTTAAGCTCTGATGGAGCTAGCACTTGTTGCTTAACCTTCTCTATGAGTGTTACAATCTAAGCTCAAGGAGAGAGGATAACTATCTGTGGTTAGGGAACTTCAATTGGGAATTTACTAACAAATTTTGTAGGGAAATCTTAAGACATAGAGGAGCAAACATGGTTTAACACAGAGTTATCTAGAACATGTTCTTAATCCTTAAAGTCTCTTTCACATTATGGTTAGTAGTATTAAGAAGATTGACAACATTGTTTATATTAAGTTACCTTGATCTATCGAGCTTATGCCCTTTATGCTAGCTACACTTGGAAAGTTATCTTTGCTTTAACTGGAGTTATGTCACTTATATAATTCCAACTTAACCTATATAGAATTCATCAATTAGATACAAGTAGACAGGAGAATATCCAAAGGAAACATCCTTGTATATATCATAAGCCTAGAACCTTGTATATACAGGTTATGGAAGAAGAAGAATATAACATGTTTTAAATGTTTTGAAATCATAATAGAGGACTTACTGCTTAATATAATACAATTGATTATACAATTTATTTGAGTACAACTAATGGAAAATGATATAGTTAGAAACTGTAGCAAGGAAATCATAAACATTTGGAAACTAAATTAAGAACAGTAAGATGCAAAAGATCTTAGGAGCTTTATTAAAATCCTAGAGTATGCATAACACCTAATAAAAAACTCTCCTAAAATCTTGTAATGCTGCTGGCGCAAGTTTAAAGTAGATAGTAATTCCTTGGTTATGTTTGTATTTTTACTTTGATTGTATTCTTTTTCTATTAAAATATCCTTTTAATTTTCCAAAAAATATAAGGTATATAGGAATGTCAATTTTGGTGTGGCCTATATGACCCAACCTCATTTTGGTCCAGATTGACTAGGCCACAGGCCAAAATTGCTTGACCTGGCCCGTGGCTCGACTATAAAGTTAAAAACAATGTCGTTTTTTATTTTTTAAAAAATATATATGGTGGGCCTAGCCTACCCTTTGCTAGACCTCGTTTTCGGAGTCTAACCCGTGAATAAAACGTGAGCACAACACTCTGTAGGGTTCTTATAAAGGAATCTCATTAGCCATCAAAGGTTCATCTTCATTCTCATAACATCCCAAAATTCGATAATTGAGCACTTGGTCCACGATAATCCATTCTTATGCTTATATCCTCAATCGTCACCCTAAACATGTCACTCATTTTAGCTTTTATTTCCATATCAAACCAAGTACATTTCTAGCTCCATTCAAGCCTAAATGTATCATAGGAAAGCATTGATAAGCCCACAACCTATAAATGTACATGATTTGGGTCAAAAAGCATAACTTTTGACTATGGATATCAAATCAAGGTCATTCAAGTATGGTTTCGAAGAGGACTTCGAGTTCTATAACTTTTGTGAAGACCCGAAGAGAGATTTTTCCATTTAGAGGGTCAAAAAGATTTTACATTTATATAACTATCCCGAGAATGTCCGCTTAGTGGACATATGTCCCTCCAAGCAGACATGAACTAAGCTGGAATGCTAGAATTCCTAAGAAGGTTCGCCCAGTGGATGTCAAGTCCGCCCAACGGACATTTACGAGTCAATTTTTGGATTTCTAACTCCTACAAGTTACCTATGACCCCTCTTATACATATCTATCATTTCTAACTTCTTTTCCTCATCATTTTCCTTCATTATCACTTTCATTTCAACTCAATATCATTTACATCCAAATCATAATCTATGTTTGGTCATCAATCCAAAAACATAACATTCAAACTTATACACATTCATCATAAATTGTTGATCATAATCATATAAATACAATATCAACCATGTTAATACATTCTTCAATAATTCAGCACACATTAAACTTCCTTCATCACTTCATTTCATCTCTAAATTATCACACTAATTCTTCTCCTTTCAAGACACCACAGTACTCTTTTTCTATTAGATTAAATTAAAAAAGGCTATAAAGTGTCCATTATGTACCCTGTTCAGCATCACTAACTTGTAAAGCGTATATCTCTCACCTCTGATGTCCACAAATTACAAACTCTATATCGTTGGAAAGGTAAGAGGATAAACTACCACTTCCAAGAAGACAACCTTGTCCAAATCAGCCTAGATTAATACAGTTTTTCCCTTGAAGTCAGAACACAGATTTTACCCCTATGAAATGCTTAAAAATGCAATGCGAAAACTTGGATAGTCATGAGCAAAACATAAATATATTTCATTAACATCAAAAGAAAAGAGTTTTAAAAAGCTTTAATGGGCATTTCAAGACCCAAATACATCATTGGGCTCATAATCAAAAAATACAAAATATACATGAAAGAGTAATACTTGAAATGCGGCTAAAGCCTTGTGTTTTCCATAAAGTAACTTAAATAGAAAAATATGCAGATTTGGAGTGATGCCTTAACTCTCTATCACTCGATCTCTTACTCTTCACCTAGAGATGGGGAGGAATAGGCATGAGTTTAGAAGCTCATGGGTAATAAGTTTATAACGGAGAAACAAGCAAAACTATTGAAAATATTCATTGCCATAGTAAATTGCATTGAATCCATAAAACACGTATTTCTTAAATTCTCAGACTTATCAAACAATTCATAAACAAAATAAGTCATATATTCATCAAATTTGTCAACAAATCATAAACACATAAGCAATTATAATGGTTGGGGTAGTCTACAGACATGAGGGAGTTTTTACGAATCTACAGTAATAACATAATGGACCATCACAAACCCTGATAATTTGTGTAGTCCACAAACATGAGGGAGTCCATGAAGGAGCTCCATACCACGAGCAGGCAGGTAGGAGAAGCTTTTAACATGGTCAACGTGCATGTCACATAATAGAATGGACCACCACAAACCCACATAAACATGAATTTCATGACTTTTAAACATATTGCCTAAAAGGCACATTTTAGAAACATGATTTCCATAAGCATTATATATTTGAAATACAATTTCTATTATCATTTTATAAATCATCAACATGATTCATGTTCCAAACATGTAGCAATTTCTTAAATAATTTAAGAAGCAATAAATGCAACATCTATAAAGCAATTGAAATCATTTAACTCTATTGATTTGGAAAAATACTCATGGCTCATTAACTCAACTATAAACATGTAACCCACCTAGATTCCTTGCTTAGAAACTTGCTTAAAAATGCCTCTCCTGTTGGTCTTCTTGCCTTTCTTGATTCCCTTTAACATTGGCAAAAATCATTCAATAGGAATACAAATTAAGAACCCAAAAAGCATATTCACTAAGATTGGTTCTAGAATACTTAAACCCATGTATTTCCTAAGCTTTATGAACCGAAACCCTTTTAAAAATCCAAAGGATTAAAAATAGGCTTACCTTGAATCTTCACCAAATAAAGAGATGTTTGGCTCAAATGGTAGCTATTCTCTTCCTCTTTCTTTTTCTCTTCTTGAATACCTTCAAAATCACTCTTGAAGACTCAGAAAAGAAGAACCCTAACTTGTCTTCTTCTTTTTTCTCTCTAATGGCTGACTCTCTCTCTCATTGCTCTTTCTTTCTCATGTTTTTCTCTTCTTCTCTCCCTTCATTCACGTTTTTCTTCATCTATTATGGAAGACAACATTTTTCGTCTTCTTATTCTACCCTTAATGAGTGCTAAATGTCCACTTTACCTTTAATTCTTCATGGCTTTTATACTTAAGTGACATACCAAAATTGCCCTCAATACGTTTCTACTGCTATAATTTAACTAACCAGTGTAATAAAATCCTACTAACACTGTAATACTTAATTAAACTCCAAAAATAATTCTATAATGACCTTATGATTTATTTAAATCATGCTTAATTCAACAAAAAAATTTGGGGGCCAACATTTCCCCCCTTTTAAAAGGATTTCGTCCTCGAAATTCTTACCTGAGTTAATGAAGAGGTGTGGATACTTCTCCTTTATGGCCTCCAAGGGCTCCCACATGGCCTTTTCCTTAGAATGGTGCTTCCACAGGACTTTAACTAGTTGAACTGTCTTGTTCATGAGAATCTTTTCCTTAGTGTCCAGACTCTCCACTAGAGTGTCCTTATAAGTCAAATCATCTCTCAATTAAACCTTAATGGTCTAAATGATGTGGGAGGGATCTGATTTATACCTTCTTAACATGGAAATATGAAAGACATCATGTATTTGTGACAATTCTGGTGGCAGCGCCAACCTATAAGCTAGTGGTCTAATCGTCTCAACAACCTCATAGGGACCAATGTATCTTAGGCTTAACTTGCCCTTCTTGCTAAACCTTATGACTCCTTGCCAAGTAGATGTCTTAAGAAAGACTTTCTCACTAACTTCATACTCCATTTCCTTTCAATGTGCATCAGTATAGCTTTTCATTCTATCTTAAGCTACTTTAAGCCTTTGCTTAACTAGATTGACCTTGTCAACTATCATCTGGAGTAACTCTGGTCCTATTAATTTCCTTTATCCTTCTTCATCCCAGCATATAGGAGTTCTACATCTTCTTCTATATAGTGCTTCATAAGGAGCCATCTGAATGCTCGCGTGGTACGAATTATTATAAGCAAATTCGACCAATGGCAAGTGCTCCTCCTAAGCATCTTTGAAATCCATCACACATGCCCTGAGACTTCCTTCAAGGGATCGAATGGTCATTTCAGATTGACCATCTATTTGGGGATGAAAAGTAGTGCTAAAATTTAACTTTGTCCCTAAAGCTTCTTGCATGCTTTCCCAAAATCTCAAAGTAAACCGAGGATCTTTGTCAGAAACTATAGAGTCTAGAATCCCATTTGGTCTCACTATCTCATCAATGTACTTCTTTGCTGGTACAAGTAGAGAATCAATCTGTTTAATTGCTAGAAAATAGGTTGACTTCGTTAAACAGTTAACAATAACCATGTGGCATCATGTTTCCTATTGGTCTTAGGCAAACCCATCAGAAAATCCATGGTTATCCTTTGCCAATTCCACTTAGGATGGACAATGGCCTTAATTTGCCTGAAGGTGCCTTGTATTCAGCATGGACTTTCTGACACACTAGACACTTGCTTGTATGTTCTACTACATCTTTCTTCATACATTTCCACTAAAAATGCTCTTTCAAATCTCTATACATCCTAGTGCTACTTGGGTGCATGGCATAAGGTGCATTGTGTGCCTCGTCGAGTATCTCATTCTTTACCTCCTTGACATTTGGAATACAAAGTCTATTGCCTACAACCATAAGTCCATCATCTCTTACTACCACTTTATATTGCTCACCATTCTTAATTTCTTCTCGGAGCTTGTTAAAATTTGCATCTTATTTTTGTAACTCCTTAACTTTCTCTCTGAGTATTGGTCTCACTCTAAAATTAGCAATAATGCAATCAGGTTTCTCCTGTTTCAAGCTTATTTTATATATAGCCATCTCTTTCAACCATGGCAGATAAATTGTCTGAACATAGGATATGGAGGATTTCCTACTCAAGGCATCGGCCACTACATTTGCCTTGCCTGGATGGTATTCAATCAATAAGTCATAATCCTTAAGCAACTCTAACCACCTTCTTTGTCTCAAATTCAACTCTTTTTGGCTCAATAAGTACTTGAGACTTTTATAATTTGTAAAAATCCTCGTCTGAACTCCATACAAATAATGTCTCCAAATTTTCAAGGAAAAAATTATTGCTGCTAATTCTAGATCATGGGTCGGGTAATTCAATTCATAAGACGTTACTTAGTGCAAGGCATAAGCTATTACCTTATCTCCTTGCATCAACACACAACCCAAACCCTTTCTTGAAGCATCATTATAAACTGTATAGCCCTCATCTCCCATGGGCAAGGTCAGAATTGGAGCAGTTGTCAATCTATACTTAAGATCCTCAAAGCTCTTCTGACATTCATCACTCCAAATAAACTTTTGATTTTTCCTTAATAACTTGATCAATGGCGCAGATATTATGGAGAATCCTTCAATAAACCTCCTACAATATCCTGCCAAACCCAGAAAGCTTCTCACTTCTGCCACTGTCCTTGGTGCATGCCATTTCACCATTGCTTCAATTTTTCTCGGATTAACATGTAACCTATCATTCGAAATTACATGTCCAAAGAATACCACCTTATGAAGCCAAAATTCACACTTGCCGAATTTACCATAAAGCTCCTTCTCCCTTAGTGTTTGCAACACTATCCTGAGATGTTCCTTATATTCCTCTTCACTCTTGGAATAAAACAAAATGTCATATAACGTCCCGTTTCCATATAACGGGTTAAATTATAGAAACGGGTACACGTGAGATTAATCGAAGAGATTAGGAAAACACCTCT
>JAOTAY010017431.1:0-14445 GCA_025629805.1 Erythroxylum baracoense
AAGCTTAAAGACTTGTACTAACCCATAAAACACTTAAAACATAAATAATTAACAAACTAACACAATTCTAACCTAAAAACATACTAAACAATTAAATTAACAATTAAATACATATCAAATTAAACCCTAAACTATAATGCAATTTACACTTATCAACATCCCCATACTTAAATGTTTGCTTGTCCTTAAGCAAACAAAACAACAAACACACAAAATCATAAAGCACATAATGTAATAATGAGACAATGGCTTTAACTTCATGAAATAAATTTAACTTTAAACGCAATCATTCAAGTTATTCCAAGTCATTAACATGTAAAATCTACATCTAGGGCTTTGGACTAAACATACATATTAATCAAAACCCAAATATTAAGTTACTCACCCTTTTCAATTATACACACACATTAATAATTCTTTGGTCATTCAAATTCTGTAACTACTTCTAAGTACATTTTCATGAAAAGTCAAGCTATTTACAAGTTTGATAGGTTTTATTAGAAATTTTTTTATTTACTTTTATTTAATATTTTGTGGACATGGACTAGTCTTTTACTCGGAGGCAAACATTGGTGATTAATGTCGATCTGGTTACTAGATTAAGTCATGTTTTTATTAAGCTGCTTGGTTGAAACGTCATTATAGCCTTTTGACGTAGAGGCACACATTTTTTATGCGTGTCGATTCAGTTACTCAGCTACATCACGTTCTCAACTGGCTACTAGCTCTGTTCATAACCCGAAGGCTAACAGAATAGTTATTTATTTAAAATTAACAAACACACATTTTTTATTGCCTACCTTGTTACTTTAGCTACTCATTTTTATGAAAAAATACTAACAAAGCTACTTTAGTCGAAAGACTTAAAATTATAGATGAATGTGACAATTTAAAGGATGATAAACTCACACTAAATCCTAATTAACCTGCATATTTAGCCAAAGAACCCAATTCACTAATTTTGTTAGTTAATGAATCTTCACTACCTAATAGACTATGTTCAACATTAAATCAATTTCAATTTATCTAAGCCATTGACACATTCACAAAATGTAACCTAATAAACTATCATATAATATATAGAATTCACACTCAAAGAAAAACACATAACTCTCCCCACACTTAAAAAAAACATTGTCCTCAATGTGAGAAGGAGGCAAACAATCATGTATGGCAATAAAAAATAAAATAAAAACTAAACTTAAAAAGAAAAGGGTTAAAAATAAAGCCTCGCAGTGATGGAGGCGGGGATAGTGTCGGAGGTGGTAATTGGGCACGTTGAGCCTATTGTCTTATCTTGGAATTGCTTAAAGAGAGCGAGAGAATTAGTGATCCCAGATCTTTTCAAATGACTAAACTTTTATTAAAAGTTCAAAACAACTCTAGCTAAACCTAAAAATTTCTATCGAATTACTAAACATGCTAATTTATGGCCCTTAACTTGACCTTTCATCCATGTAGGCGTCCTAATTGTTCGAATAGAAGGAAATCACTTCCGTATCCTTGAGAATCGCTCCTCCGAGATATAGCTTGCAACGATGCCCATCGATCTTAAAAGTTTCCTTATTAGCATTATCTAGTTTGAGAGCTCCACGATTGAAAACAGTGACCGTAAAAAGTCCACTCCATCGAGATTTTAACTCCCCTAGAAACAACATCAACCTTGAATTATATAGCATAACTACATCTCCTACTTTAAATTCCTTTTGTTTAAGATGAGAATTGTGCCATTTCTATACCTTTTCCTTGTAGAGTTTGACATTTTTGTACACATTATAATGAAGCTCTTCAAGTTCATCCAGTTGCAAAAGTCACTTTTCGCCTGCTTGCTTCCAATCAAAATTTAATGCTTGTGTTGCTCAGTATGCCTGATATTCTAGTTTGACCGATAAATGACAAGTTGTTTCGATAGGTGTGTTGAAAGCAGTCCTATAAGCCTATAAGGCATCGTCTAACTTTATTACCCAATCCTTCCTAGAGTTATTTACCGTCTTTTCCAAAATTCATTTTAGTTCATGGTTGACAAGTTCCACTTGGCCACTAGTTTGTGAATGGTAAGGTGTAGCAACACGATGGTGTACTCCATATCTTTTTAAGAGGGCATCAAAAGATCTATTGTAGAAATATGTATACCTCTATCACTTATTATCGTACGTGGCACTCCAAACTGATTGAATAACCATTTGATGAACTTTTTCACCGCTTTCCATCATTAGTTAGAGATGTCACTACTTCAGCCCAACGTGAAACATAATCCACCCCTACTAGAATGTATATGTTTCCCATTAAAGATGGGAAAGGACCCATAAAGTTGATGCACCATACATCAAAGACTTCCACTTTTAAAATGTTGGATAAAGGCATATCATCTCTTTTGGAGATGTTATTTGTTCTCTGACATCAATCACATTGTGCCACGAAAGTTTGAGCATCTTTAAACAATTGTGGCCAATAAAATCCACTCTTAAGTATCCAAGTTGTCATTTTGTTAGCTATATAATGTCCAACATATTGACCTTTATGACGTTGCTTCAAGATGTCCAACATTTCCTCCTCCAGAATAGATCGTCTCATTAACCCATCAGTGTATGCTCTGTATAAAATTGGCTCATTCCATAGATATCAGTTACAATTATAAAGGAATCTTTTTCTTTGTTGGTAAGATAGATTAGAAGGAATTTTACCACTGGTAACATAATTCGTGATATCGGCGAACCATGGTGTAGCCTAACTCTCGAGTAGCATTAGGGTTTCATCGGAGAAATTTTCATTAATATCTTCGTTTGGCTTGCATTCCCCTCCTTCGAATCTAGATAAGTGGTCTGCTACCACATTTTCTACTCCCCCTTTTTATCTCTCACTTCCATGTCAAATTCTTGTAAAAGTAACACCCGTCGAATAAGCCTTGGTTTTGAATCCTTTTTGTTGAAAAAGTATTTTAACGTCGCATGATCGGTGAATATGATTACCTTTAATCCCAAAAGGTACTGTCGAAATTTATCACATGCGTACACTACTGCGAGTAATTCCTTCTTTGTAGTGGTGTAATTAAGCTGAGGTCCTGTAAGGGTCTTGCTAGCATAGTATATCACATGTAACCTTTTATCTTTCCTTTGGCCTAATACACAACCTATAGCTTGGTCGCTTGCATCACACATATCCTCAAATGGAAGTGCCTAGTCTGGTGGTGATAGATTAGTGTGGATATTAATTCCTCCTTTAGTTTGTTAAAGCCATACATACATTTTTCATCAAACAGAAAAGGCACAGCCTTGACTAATAAGTTTGTCAAAGGTTTTGCAATTTGCGAGAAATCTTTGATAAATCAACTGTAAAATCTTGCATGTCCTAAAAATTCTCACACACCTTTTACATTACTTGGCGGTGAAAGTTTCTCTATAACTTCTGTTTTTACTCTATTGACTTAAAATCCTTAATGTGAGATTTTATGCGCTAGCGTTATCCCCTCTTGCATCATAAAATGACATTTCTCCCAATTTAACACCAAGTGTGATTCTTCACATCTTTGAATAACTATGTCCAAATTGATTAAACACATTTTGAAAGAGTCTTCGAAAAATGAAAAATCATTTATGAACACCTCTATTATATCTTTAATCATATCGGCAAAGATAGACATCATAAATCTTTGAAATGTAGTTGGGGCATTGCATAGTCCGAAAGGCATCCATCTGTACACGAAAGTACCATAAGGGTAGGTGAATGTGGTGTTTTTTTGATCATCAGGGTATATAAAGATCTTATTGTATCCTGAATATCCATCTAAGAAGCAATAAAACAGATGACCAGCTACCCTTTCTATTATCTGGTCTATAAATGGGAGAGGGAAGTGATCTTTCTTAGTCACTGAATAGAGTTTGCGATAGTCTATGCACACTCTCCATCCTGTGACCATTCTTGTTGAAATTACTTCTCCACTCTCACTTTCTATTACCATCATTCCACCCTTTTTAGGTACACATTGTACTAGATTGACCCATTCACTATCAGAGATGGGATAAATTATCCCTGCCTCAAAGAGTTTGATTATTTCTTTCTTGAACACCTCCTTCATGTTAGGGTTCAACCTTAGTTGATGGTCCCTCACTATTCTACATCCTTCCTCGAGTTTTATTCGATGCATGAAGACATTTGGGCTTATACCTTGAATATTAGAAATCTAACATCTGATGGCTTTCATTCGCTTTCTTACAATTACTACCACCTTACTTTCTTATTTCTTATCCAATTAATTTAAAATGATTATCGGTAATGTTTAACCCTCCCTTAAAAAGGTGTATATGAGATGTGCAGGTAAAGGTTTAAGCTCTAATGTGGGTGGTTTGCCTGTGGATGGTGGTATGGGTCCTTTATTCAGACTAATTTATCTTGATGTGTTTAAATATCTAACTCCTCCATCTCATCGTTTGCTTTAGACCCAAGTTTCTCATATCTATTATTTCTCTGTTGCCACTGACTGTACTTTGGCGATGCAGCTCTCAACTTGTTCTTGCAACTTTTGATCCATAATTTGAACCTTCATGCATGCGCTGCTTGTTGTTGGGTTTTTTAAAGCCTTATTCATATTGAATTTGATCTGATCTTTGCCTATTCGAAGTGTTAATCTCCCTTCATGAACATCAATTATGGCATTCCTTGCATTCATAAACAGTTGATCAAGGATAAATGGACAGTTCCTATCCTCTTCCAAATTGAGAACCACAAAATCTAGAGGAATAATGAACTTATCCACTTACATCAGAACATCATCCACTATTCCAAACTTTCTTTTAATAAATTGATCGGTAAATTGAATTAACATCGATGTTGGTTTGACCTCACCCAACCCCAACTTCTTGAATATTGATAAAGGCATAATATTTATACATGCATCTAAGTTGCACAAGCACTTTATGAATTCAAATTCACCAACCACACAGGGTATTGTGAAACTCCCTGGATCTTTCAGTTTAGACAGCTTCTGACTGATGACTATGAAACTGTGGTTTCCACTTAGAGCTATCGTTTGAATATCTTCCTAAGTACGCTTATTTGATAATATGTTCTTTAAAAATTTTGCGTATTTACGCATGTGTTCCAAAGCCTCTACAAATGATAGATTTATCTATATTGTCTTTAATTTTTCAACTAATTTTGCAAATTATGAATCCAGCTTCTTCCTTTGTAATCATTGAGGAAAAGAAATCTTGGTTAGATATGGTAAAGGAGCGACATAAGGAGGGTATTTATTCATATTCACTTATTTCTCCTTTTATTGATATTTCCTAACAGGGGGAACGAACTGCTCTATTGTCCTTGTGGATGGTTCAAGTTCCTTCCCACTTCAAAGTGTAATAGCCTTTAATTGCTCCCTCGGTTTTGTTCTTGAAGTGCTAGGAAGAATTCCCATATTTCGTGTAGAGAAAACTTTTAACAATTGGCTTACTTGGACCTCTAAATTGTGGATTGAAGAGGCATGTTCTTTGTTACTTATTCGGATCTACCTTTTAGACTCTTTTGTGCATCGTCTAGGATTCTAAGCTTATCTAAATTCATATCCAACTTGGATTCCATTGAGCTCAGTTTATCTTGTTGAAATCCTTATTATCCTTGAGGTCTGAACTGTCCTCCAACATTGTTCATTCACGAGAAGTTAGGGTAATTCTTCCACTCGAGGTTATATATGTTAGAGTAGGGATTGTTTCCCCCTCCTTGTCCATATTGAGCTCCCATATAATTAACTTGCTTCGGATCACTATCCTCTATTAAGAAGCAGTCTACAGTATCATGGTCCATCTGTCCAAAGAGTTCTCACTTTAGTTGCATAGCTTTTACTGAAGCTGAGGACGAAGCTTTCATGTTGTTGAGTTTTTGAGTTAAGTTGTCAATTTTAGCTTGCATCTCCGTCATTTGATTAATAGCTATAATTCTTTTGTTATCAAAAAGTGGTGGTTTGTCTACTCTACTCGTTCGTTGATAAGTATGAACTGCATCATGATTTAGGGCTTAGTTTGTTATGTATTAAGTGTTAGCTTGAGTGATTAGCATGTGTTTTAGGTTAGAATTATGTTAGTTTGTGTGGTTAAGTGTTTTTATTTGAGCTTAAATATTATGTTTTTGAGGTACCTTGATGTGTTTGTTAATGTTTCAGGGTCAATATCAAAGAACAGAGAAGTTTTGGAGACTTTCGGGCCGAAACCACAGCCCACGACCACGATCGTGACAAAAACATAGGAGCCAGCCCACGATTATGGTCTATCGTGTCCCTTAGGTCGATCGTGGCATTCAGGACCATGATTGTGGCCTGCATCGGGCAGATGCACAAACAGGAGAAAACATTAAGTTTTGAGGAATTTTTCAGACCATTTCAACCCTGGAAAAATCCTAGGGCTGCTCAAGACACAAGGTATTTAAAGAACATGAAGAACACAAGAGAGAGAGCTTTTGCATTAACCAGAATCTCAAAACCCTAGAGAGCTTTATCGAGAGATTGAGAAAGAAACGAAGGAAGAGAGAAGTGAAGAAGAAACATACACATACTTTCCGAAACAAGAGGTTTCCCATCGTTGCTCCCTCCGTCATCCATTCTAAGTCTATTTCTGGTTTTATTTCATTCTTTTTGATTGTATAGAATTTGAGATAGCCATAGATGATAGATTTGTTGAAAGTTGTCTAAATTCACCTTCGGGATATTTTGTGTTTGATATTAATGAAATTTGATTGATTGCATTTTTACTAAATTTCTCGTGATTTCAATCCTACACTTGCATAATTCGGTAATAAACTGAGAGGGTGAACCGAATGAAAAATTAATAAATTAGGCTAACGAGAGTTAGGTAATTTAATCAAACAAGAATTGAATCAAATCGATAAATTTGTGTAACGAAAGATCTTGCATAGGTTTTCAGTAGTTTATTGGACAATTTCAGATCTAATTTAGGTTTTGGATAAATTGTGAATCAAGAGGTTGCAATTTGCATAATCTAATTAGGGTTTATAAATTAGGGTTAATGATTATAACTCGAGAGAGAGTAATCAATCCTAGGACTGTATAGAACTAGTAATTCAATAAATTCATAATTAATTAGGTTTTCATTAAAGTCGGATAAAATTACCCTTTCTCTTAATTGGTAGTTTTTAGATTATTTTATGATTGGGTGTTGCATCTATTGTCTTATTTATTATTTTCGAATTTGATTATTGGAATTAATTGCATAATTGAAATAATTTCTTGTTTAGTTTTGTTTATTTTGAATTATTGCGAATTGAGTTCCGCCTTAGATTTTAAGATTAGACTAAGCCTCCTCATGGGATCGACACCTTAGGTATTACACGAACGACCTGTGTGCTTGCAGAATATTGAGGTTAATTATTAAAGCTTTTTCATATCAGAAACCATCAATCAAGTTTTTGGCGCCGTTATTGGGGAGGCGATAAGTTTAGTTCTTTTGTCTAAGGATTTTCCACTTTCTTTTGTTTTTAAATTAAAAAAATATTTGGGGCATAAAGTAGAGACACATCAAGACATCTTAGAGTGAGAATGAGACATCTGAAGAGTTGAATGCTAAGAAGAGATAAAAAGAACGATAATGGAGGATGTATATTACAGGGAGCAAGGGATGCTTGCGGAATTCATTGAGCCCCAATTTGGTTGAGGAAATCATCATCCTTATATGAACCCGTACACTTTGGGGTGGCAAAACCACCCAGATTTCTATTGTCTAACAATGTAAGTACTTACATGGGATATTAAGACCTATTTGAATTTCAACAAGATGAATCCAGTTCATAGGATTCCAAGCTGGACAAAATCATGGATAAGCTCGTAGATATGGAAGAGAACTAGAAGTGAATGAAAAAGAAGTTTAAGCAAGTAGTAGAAGATCATGCCTCTTCTATTCACAATCTAAAAGTTTGAATAGGATAGCTTTCCAGGGAATTTGGTAGGTAAAGTGTGGAAAACTGTTTATGCAACATGAAAATAAATTCAATAAAGACATGTCAGGCTATCACACTTAGGAATAGGGTAGAGTTAGAAGAATCAGCGAGAAATTAAGCTACACCTGACCTTATAGAAGACCAAGGAATCAAGAAAGAGGATGAAGAAAAGAATGCCATCCCTCCCTTTTATTCACCAGTTCTTGATATACCATATTTGAACATCGAAAAATCTTGGGTAGATGTCCATGAAGAGAAACCTATATTTCGAATTAATGATGACCAAGTGACATTTAATATAAATGATGTATTTAAGAATCTGAAGGATAGTAGATCATTCAAGATATTTGATGTGTTCGAATCTTATGATGAACAAGAGGACAAAAAATAGATGACAATAGACATCGAGTTTGAAGAAGCGAGGAAAGTCTTTGTTCATGAAGCGGAAGAAGCAGAGGAGACGAAGGTGATTAAGGAAGAAAGAGAGCAACTCACCTTCGTACAGGAAAAACTGTTGGATGCAATGGAAGATTCAGGGAGTTTTGTTATTCCCTGTTTTGTTGACAGTTCACTTGAAAGAAGGACATTATTGAGCCTAATTGGTTTTCATAATGTTATCAACAGCGTCCTTCTATTTATGTTGCAATTTATAGCTTATTTATAGGCTACAAAACTGATATTAAACGAAAAGGGTGGAAGAAAGCTGCTTATAATTAATCCCGACTAAGTCTATAATGAAAGGAGAGCATCGAGCTACTGACGTTAAAAGAAGCGCAACATGGGAGGCAACCCATGGAATTTTATTTCCTTTGATTGTTTTTGTTTGAAAGTTCGAATTCCATAGTTACGATTATTTTATTTCCAAATAAAATCAAGAAGGAATAGGACTTCGAGATAAATTGGATGATTGATCAAGAGAGGTGAAAGGGCCACAAAAGAATTAAGAAGTGATTTTGAGAAAAAAAGTGAAAAGAACAAAAGAAAAAAATGAAGAATCGGTGGAAAACACCACGATCATGGCCTGTAACTGGGCAGAAAAGGGTAAAACGCGTTTTTTGAAGAAATTTTTACTATTTTACCCTCCAACCACCTATAAATTCATTTCTCACTTCACTTTTTCATTCACTTTCAGTTTTGCTTTATCTATCTAGATTTGAAACTTACAAATAGTCTCACATCTCTCTACCAAATTTCTTCCAAACTTTACCTATTTACAAGAAATATGCTGCGTATTAAGTAATTAGCCAAACCATAGCAATCATCTGGATGAAATCAAGTTTTGGACAAGGGAGAAGAAACCGAGCAGCAGACTTTGGAGCGCCCTTCCTGATCTACACAGAGAAGGAAGGTTTTTGTTTCCAATCTTTAAATGCTAGAAAATAGTAGTTCCTAAATATTTTGATTTTGAAACAATCGATAGGTAAGAATTGCAAGATAGAGTGGAGAATTTAGCTGAAAGAATCTAGTGGGCCAAATTTATCCATTTCCAATTTCTTATTTATTAGGAGCTCACTTCGGAAATTTTCAGTTCCGTGTCCTATGGCCCTAGGAACCCCAAGGAAATGTAGTTTAGGTTAAGAGGAAGAGCTTATGAACTGAGCATAGAAATCATGTGTGATATGTGCGAGTTCCTTGAATCCTCTATTATTGATCAACATGATGATTTTTATCCTTCTTGCTATTGGAATGAGCTCATTAGAATAGAGCAATTTCATGCCAAAAATGCCCATAAAAACATAATAAGTTCACACAAACACTTGTTACTGCACAAGTTCATGTGAGCTAGTTTTTTATAAATCAGAAACCAACAAATATTCCACAAAGGAACTCTTTATGTTATGGTGCATGGACCACAACATTCTAATGTACAGATCCACACATGTGCTAAATGCTATTGTTGTGACTCTGCACAAAAGGAGTAACAATTTAGGTGTGGGTTACCTAGTTTCTACCATTGCTGAATATTATGGCGAAGATTGTTGTGGTTTAACCGTTCGCCTCCCTGACTTCCTAAATCATCACCATTTATGGCGGGCTGAAATCCTTAAGTCCCACAACATGAAACTTTGGGATATTAGCCAGAAGACACATGTTAAGATTAGAGTCAGTCAGCCGAGTTCAAGCTCAGCACTATTGTAGCAGACAAAAGAGGACTCAACCAGTGAAGAGTCCGAGGAAGAAGAGGAGCCAGAAGAACTGGGATTTAAGAAAGTTCTAGACACAATCTCTGCAAACAACACGATGATTACATATCAACTAGTAGAGAACTCCAAAATGATGAGGGAAATGGCTCGCACTCAAAGACGTCAAAGCCTGGATATATGTCGTATTCATCGATATTTTGAGGCTCAGGGTGTTCAACTGCCACATCTGACACCATCCTCACCTCCATCTCTATGAGATTTTGGCTAACCCATTTTTCCTTTTCAAATTAGTCGTCATCTTTATTTTTATTTTTATTTTTTATTTTTTACTTTACTTTATATTTCTTCTTTTCTTATATGCTTGTTTGTTCTCTTCTCACATTGAGAACAATGTGTTGTTCAAGTGTAGGGAGGGTTATGTGTTTTGCTTTGTATGTGATTTTGCATATTGTATGATAGTTGTAGGTTGGATTTTTTTAATTGTTTGAACGTGTCAATGGCTTAGATGGATTGAAATTGATTTAATTTTGAACATAGGCTATTAGGTTATGAAGAATAACTAGCTCGCAAAAATTAGTGAATTGGGATCTTTGGATAAATATACAATTTAATTAGGATTTAGTGTAAGTTTGTCACCCTTTAAATTGTCACATTCATTCATAATTTGAGGCCTTTCAACTTAAGTAGCATTACGAGTATTTTTTTCATGAAAACGAATAGCTGAAAGAATTAGGTAGGTAATAAAATGAAAAAAAGTGTTTGTTAAATAAATAACTATTCCGCTGACCTTTGGGTTATGAATAGAGCTAGTAGCCAGCTGAGAATGTGATAGAGTTGAGTTACCAGATCAACAAGCATCACAAATGTGTGCCTCCGCGTCAAAAAGCTATAATGATGTTCCAACCAAGCAGTTTAATAAAAACATGACTTAGTCGAGTAACTGGATCGACATTCATTACCAATGTTTGCCTCCACATAAAAAGGTCAAGTCTATGTTTAATAAATAAAATAAATTAATAAAAAATGTGTGTTTTCTAAGAAAAACCCTACCGAACTTATAATAGCTTGACTTTTCATGAAAACATACTTAGGAGCAGTTACAGAGTTTGAATGACCAAAAAATTATTAATGTGTGTGTGCAATTGAAAAGGGTAAATAAATTAACACTTGTATCTGAATTAATTTGTATATTTAGTTCAAAGCCCCTAGACACAGATTTTACATGTTAATAATTTTCTATAACTTGAATGATTGTGATTAAGATTAAATTTATTTCATGAAGTTACAGCCATTGCCTTATTACTGCATTATGTGTTGTGTGTTTGTTATGTGTTTGTTGTTTTGTTTGTTTGAGGACAAGCGAACGTTTAAGTATGGGGATGTTGATATGTGTGAATTACATCATGTTTTAGGGCTTAGTTTGTTATGTATTAAGTGTTAACTTGATTGACTAGTATGTGTTTAGATTATAATTATGTTAGTTTGTGTGTTTAAGTGTTTTTATGAGTTAGTATAAGTCTTTGAGCTTAAATGTTATGTTTTTGAGGTACCTTGATGTGTTTATTAGTATTTCAGGGTCAACATCAAAGAACGGAGAAGTTTTGAAGACTTTCGGGCCAAAAACATGGCCCACGACCATGATCATGACAGAAATATGGGAGCCAACCCGACATGATTATGACAGTAAGGTTTGATGCAGGCCTACGATCGTGACCTACATCGGGCAGACTCGCAAACTAGAGAAAACATCAAATTTTAAGGGATTTTTAGACCGTTTCGTCCCTAAAAAAATCCTAGGGTTGCTTAAGACACACAAAGTATTTAAAGAACATGAAGAACACAAGAGAGGGAGCTTTTGCATCAGCCATAATCCCGAAACCCTAGAGAGCTTTATCGAGAGATTGAGAAAGAAATGAAGGAAAAGAGACGTAGAGAAGAAGCCCATGTGAAGTACTTCCTGGAACAGGAGGTTTCCTACCGTTGCTGCCTCCGTCATCTATTCTTATTCTATTTCTAGTTTTATTTCATTCTTTATGATTGTATAGAGTTTCAGATAGCCATAGATGATAGATTTGTTGAATGTTGAGGATTTATTAAAATCACATTCGAGATATTTTGTCTTTGATATTAATGAAATTTGATTGATTGCATTTTTATTGAATTTATCATGATTTTAATTCTGCACTTGCATAATTCAATAATAAATTGAGAGGGTGAATCGAGTGAAAAGTTATTAAATTGGGCTAACGAGAGTTAGGTAATTTAATCAAACAAGAATTCAATCAAATCGATAAATTTGTGTAATGAGAGATCTTGCATAGGTTTTCGGTAGTTTATTGGACAATTTCATATCTAATTTAGGTTTTGGATAATTGTGAATTGAGAGGTTGCAATTCCCATAATCTAATTAGGGTTTATAAGTTAGGGTTAAGGATTATAAATCAATAGAGAGTAATCAACCGTAGGACCGTCTAGAACCAATAATTCAATAAATTCACAATTAATTAGGTTTTCATTAAAGTCGGATAAAATTACCTTTCTCTCATTTGGTAGTTTTTAGGTTGTTTTATGATTAGGTGTTGCATCTGCTGTCTTGTTTATTAATTTCGAATTTAAATATTGGAATTAATTGTGTGACTGAAATAATTTCTTGTTTAGTTTTGTTTATTTTGAATTATTGCGAATTGAGTTCCACCTTAGATTTTAGGATTAGATTAACCCTCTTCGTGAGATTGACACCTTAGGTGCTGCGTTTACGATCCGTGTGCTTGCGGAATATCTAGGTTAATTATTAAAACTTTTTCATATCAGAAATCATCGATCATTCATCCATAGGCAGTTATTACTCGCCATCTCCTCTATTAACTCTTCTGCTTCATCTACCGTCTTTCTCATCAGTGACCCTCTTAAAGCTGCGTCAATCATGCCTCTCATATATGGGGATAATCAATTATAGAATGTTTGTAACAAGAATTCCTTGGGTAAGTTACGATGTGGGCATTTCTGATGCAAATCTTTATATCTTTCCTACACTTTATAGATCGATTCCCCGTCACTTTGCTGAAAGTTGGTAATCTCCTTAATAATCTTCTTGGTCATAGTAAAGGGTAAATACTTGTCTAAAAAGGCACGAACTAGTTGATCCCAAGTTGTGACATTGGTTGGGTTGAGAGAATGATACCAGGCCTTTTCTTTATCTCTTAAGGTAAAAGGAAAGAGCCTAATTCTTACTGCATCCTTCGACATCTGATGGTACCGAAAGGTATCACAGATTTCAAGGAAGTTCACTATATGTGCAATTGGGATCTTCATTCATTAGTCCATAGAATTACATGTTCTATTGAAGCAAGTTTAGGAGGGCTTGTTTAATTTCGAAATAGGCTACTTGTACGGGTGGCCTAACTACTCCTTGATTAGCTACATTAAACCCTAGTCTCATGAAATCCATAAGCATTCATTGTTGATGTCCATGGTTCGCTCCGTGATCTAAATCTTGCTAAAATTCCTTGTTCACTGTTGCTTTCACTATTTCTTCTTCTTCTTCACACCGAGCTTTCATAATTGATTGTTCTAATCGAGTGATTTCTAACTCTAAGGTTTCAGCTACACAACTAGAACTTCTTGTGACTCTTATGTTCATGTAAGAGTATGAATTCAAAAATAGAAAGAAAGAAAGAACAAAAAATAAAAACTAGCTAAAACACCTTAAATTAAAGAACTAAACTAATCGCCTCCCTGACAATGGTGCCAAAAACTTAATCGCGTGTGTAATTTTTAATAAATAACCCTCGATAATCTACAAGTGCACGGTTTATTAGCGTAATACCTAAGATGTTGATCCCACGAGGAGGGATAATCTAATCCTAAAATATAAGGCCAAAAAACAAGACAAAAATTCAAATTGCACGAAACTAAAAATGAGAAATTAATTCAATCAACCAAATCAAATTAAGAATCAATCACAAAAATACTATTCCTAAGCAATTGCAACACACCCAAGAATCAACCTAACGAAATTACCAATTGAGAGAAAGAGACTTTTACCTATCCATAATGCTAACCTAACTGATTATGAATTACTTGATTGTTGGTTCTAGATGATCACAGGGTTGATAACTCTCTCTCGAGTTATAACCATTATCCCTAAATTATAAACCCTAATCAGATTATGGAGGACGCAATTTCTCAATTTACAACTTATCTAAAACCCTAATTAGTTCTAAAGTTCTCTAATAATGTAACATCCCGTGTCCATAAAACGGGTCGGACCAGAGAAACGGGTCCGAGAGAGAGAGACCAATCAGAGAAATTAGGACAACACGTCTCATGCTCATGCATTTGTGAATAGTGAGTGTTGCACATG
>JAOTAY010017471.1:0-14441 GCA_025629805.1 Erythroxylum baracoense
GATGTGTATATTGACATGTAACAAACTCTGACTGTGTTTAAAAATGAGAAAGTGAGATTGAATTCCTTTCCATGTCTAATTTTTGTTATATTTGAAGATTAGGATAATGAAACGTACATGTAGATGTTCTTCTCTATTGAAATTGCTAAGGTTGTTTGTACTAGAATAGCATATTAGAATTGGAGAGATTGTGTTCTGAACGCAAAGCAAAAATACAGAGCAAGAGTATCGTCTATGATGACGTCACACACAGACACAAAGGAAAAATATAGAGGAGGAGTATCGTCTGTGATGACGTCACACACAGACGTAAAGGAAAAACACAAACGAAAGGAATTGTCTATGCTAACGTCACACATAGACACAAAAGAAGATATAGAGGAAGAGTATCATCTGTGATGACGTCACACACAGACGTAAAGGAAAAATATAGAGGAATAGTATCGTCTGTGATGACATCACACACAGACGCAAAGGAAAAATATAGAGGAAGAGTATCATCTGTGATGACGTCACATACAGACGCAAAGGAAAAACACAGACGAAAGGAATCGTCTACGCTGACGTCACACACAGACGTAAAAGAAAATATAGAGGAAGAGTATCATCTATGATGACATCACACACAGATGCAAATGAGAGGCAGACACTAATGAAAGGTAGACGTAAATGAAAGGTAGACGCAAATGAAAGGCAGACGCAAATGAAAGGCAGAAGCAATTGAGAGGCAGACGCAAATGAGAGGCAGACGTAAATGAAAGGCAGATGCAAACGAAAGGCATATGCAAATGAAAGGCAGACACAAATGAAAGACAGATGATAAAATAAAGAAGATAGGAGGTCAAACCCAAACGATAAAAGTCAAAGACAAACGATAAAACACAGACGATAGGCCAAACACAGAAGAAGAAGTTAAGAAGTTATGCTAATTGACTTGAAGCATGTTCATATGCAAATTGGGAACTCACCAATGCTATCCTTCAACATATTTAGGTTGGAATGGAGATGAGACAAAAAGGGGTTAGTGAATGCAAGTGGTTGTGTAAGAATATTGGTATCCGAATGCGATAGTTGGGCTCCGAAAATGGGGTCCGATAGCTTTCACCTTTTGCTTCTAGTTAATGTTCAATAATACAACTGAATGCTCCCACTGCCTTAACCTTTTTTGCTCTTCTTCTTCACCAACTCTCCCTTTTTCTCTTCTCTTCTTGTTTTCTCCTCTTTCTCTCTGTCCCTCTCTTACCGAATGTGTCAATCTATGTAGAATGAAGAATGAAGAGTGGAATGAAATATGTGTGAATCGACTCTTTCAGTTCCCAGTACCCCTTTTCCTCTCCTTCCTTTTCTATAGGGTTGTTATCCCATCAACTTGCACATGTCAGACTAAAGTGAATGCAAAGGAGTAGTCATGAGGGTGACAAGTTAAGTCACCTTGTGAGGGAACTTATCACGGTGGTGACAAGTTGAGTCACTATCGTGACTAACCCCAAATTGTTAGTCAACTTTTCACCACCGTAACTAACACCTAAATGTTAGTCACGATGGTGATAGGTGCTTAATTGATTATGAAATTATTCTATAACACTTAACGATTATTGACATGAAATTGCTTAAGATATTTACTTTGAATCATATGTGATTTTAGGTATAATTGGAAGCAAAGAAGTTAAAGTGAGAAGAAGCTCTATATTTTGGTCATTTTTTGAAGATTAATTTTAACTTTTCTTCATGGAGCAAGAAGAAGAAAATTAAAAGATAAAAAGAAAATTAAAAGAAGTAAAAAAATGAAAAGAATGTGAGCTGCATAGATTATGCATGGAAATTATGTCCAACATGAAATTAATGTTTACACGCATGCAAGACATTAATTTAATTAATCTCACGGTTGTTAGAGAAAATGAAGATGGACAGTTAGAAAAAGAGACAAAAATGGCAAAGCAAGATGAAGAAAACACAGCAAATGGCCAGGAGACAAAACGCAAGGCATGTAGCAGTCCATAACCAAAATGGCAGCGCATAAGAACAGTAAAGGAACAAAATGTAGAAGACGTCTATATGTACTATGTGAAATGCAGTCTGCATTTCATGCAGATGACGTCTACATAACGCAGTCCATTCAATACAAGACATCATGAGGGTTTTAAAATGAGGCATAAACAGTAGCATGTATGTTTATTCGTCACATCAATAAATAGTGAGGGAAATAGGACAGAGAGAAGCTTGCAGCAGAAACAAAGGGAGAGCAGCTAGGGGTCTTCAGTAGGGTTATCAACGGGGGCTAAAACATTTTTTTGGGAGAAACCCATGAAAGGGTAACAGCCTGACACCAATTTAGAGGTGACATCAACACCAATAACCTAGGTTAAGCATTTCTTTCATATTTTTGTTGTTTCTTTCTCTCCAATTGAATTGATTGTGTTATCCTAGGCATATGAATTTGGGTTTTGTGTATGGATAATTATATTTTCGTTATTGTTAGGTTAATTGTGTATGAACCCATTAGGTATTGTGGAAAGATGATTTTAATGCGTTCATTGAATCGTTTAATTGCAAACCTATTGCTAGAATTTCAATGTAATCCATAATTGTTATGTTGAAATTCATGTGTAGTGACTAATGATTCGTAATCATTAGGGATAACATGGCCTAAATTAAATGATGCATCGTATGTGATTGTTGTCTTGATTAATCGGTTTTCCTAATTTGTAATGCTTTTGCCTAATTAAATCTAAAGATCGTGTCCTAGGTTACTCGATGGTTAAGTTTAATTAATGATCATATCTTGATTAAACAAAACCTAAGGGAAAAATCGGTTTAATTATTAAACCATGATTAATAGTTGTTAGGAGAGGTTTGAGAACAACAAATCAATTAAATATGCTTAATTAGGGTGTAGGCAGAGATTGAACCAAAGAATGGGGTCCCTATCAAATTCTCCACTTTTATCATTTTTCACATGTTTTCTTTAATTTGTTTCCAGTATGATAGTTTTATTTTATTTTCTTATTCCAAAATCTAAATCCCCCCTTTTTCCTAAACACCCATTAATTTCATTTCATAAATTTTGCATACACTCTTTGTGGGATTGTTCTAGACGCACCACTGTTATAGTTGTAGTATAGTTTTTATTTTAACTAGGTGTTAGAGTAAAAGGCAATCACCTTTACCACTTTTGTATAAAATTTATTTTGATTAATAAAGAGAAAGGCAATTTTCATTAATTTGATGTTCGTTTATATATGAATTGATGTCGATCTTAAATTGAATTAATGAAGTCCATGATACAAAACATAACATAAAGGAAATCATGATGAGATCATGATAATGAGATTCATATCATGTGCAATTATGTTAGTATCTAAATAATCCCTAGTCATATGATTAATAAGATAGGACATTATTAATCCATATATACTAGCACATGTTATACTACTTGATTTAATCAAGTAGTGGATCTCATAAACTATAAGCATGAGATGTTTAGAGTTAACATATGGATGCTTACTGAGAGTAGTAAGTACATTGGATGACCCGCTATGAGATTATCATATGGATGATCTATCAAATGTCAATAATTAATCTCATTATAGCAATAGTTTTAATGTCCTTAGACTTGAAGTACTCAAGGACATCTTGGATATTAATTATGTTCTTTGAAATCATTCCTTGTTACCTTAAGACGAGGTCACTCTTAGGTTGGTGATTAGGTACAGCTATTGGTATTTGAAGCTAATTAGGTATCCAATAAAGGATTCACCACTCCTGATAGAAGTAGATGATACCCACGGCCTCTTGTCGGGGTCATTACTCATGAGTCTCTGGCCAGAGCAGTTATATGTCATGAAGAGAATCTTCAATGACACATGAAGTAATGAGATCCCAGGATAAGAACTAACATCACTTAGACTAGATGTGTCATAGTCAGTCTAGTGGGAGTTGACACATAGCCCATACTCCAAACCAAGTGGGGTATAGTATGGTGAAAGGACAAATTGCATGGTAATTATCTATGGAAAGGTTAGTAAGTCAGATAATTAACTATCGAAGAGTTCATATGTTAATCCACTTATATTCTAGTAAATTGGCATCATGATACCTTTTATGATTTGATTGAATTAAGAGTTAATTCAAGTGGCATAAAACCATCCATAATTTGCTCAGATTAAGAGTTAATTCAGGTGCTCAAAATAATCAAGAACCTAAGGGTCACACGTATAAAAGATTGCATGAAAAACAAAGTGTGTATGGTTGGTTTTAAGTAGGCCACACTCAAGAAAAAGTAGAAGGGTTTTAGAAGAGTTCTAAAGAGAGAGAGAAGTGGTCTTGAGTTTTCTTCATGTAATTTATGAAATTGCTACATAAATCCAATTGCATGCAAGATATTCTTGATCTATCTCTCCATTTGAACATCTACTTGAACTCATCAAGTTTGGTTTTCTAACCACCCTTAGTTCTTGGATGATCAAGGAAGGGTTTGGTGTTTGCTACAACCCAAACAAGGAGAAGAATCAAGAAAGGAGGAGAACAAAAGGTACAAGTGTTTAAAGTTCATGTTCTTATGATCTGTCTATGCATACATATATGTTTCTAGATTTTCAGGGTTATCAGGTGGTAAAAATTAGAATTTGAAACTTTTGCTACATTGTCATGCTTGAATCCATAGCTAACCCAATACTAGCGTTATGACACATTGTCAATTTTGGATCCGTTATCGGGAAGTACGGTGTTTTAGTTTTTGTTTGTGATTTAATTGGTGTTTTGTATATGTTTATTCGTAATTGATTTCTTTTCAGTGATTACATAATCTTTTCATTTTTTATTTTGTGTTTCTGAAAAGAAAATTGATATAGAAAAAGGTAATTTCTTTTATAACTCGTATTCTCAATCCTATAATAATATTTGGACTGATCAACCTAACTTTTGTTATGGATGGGAAAATTATCAGAATTACTTCCATGATAATTTGCAGGATGCACAGCAATTCTCGTACACACCAAAAGCTTCCTATCACGACTCCGATCCATCTCTGGAAGAGTTAATTAATATTGTGAATGCTAATATTTTGCAATTGCAGCAAAATACTCAACAATTCCAGAATGATGGAGGGCAATTTCCAAAAAAACATAGTCTAGTACTTAAGATTCGGAGGGCCAGCATAACTCAGGTGCATCTCTAGAAGAAATGCTTAATATTATAATTGCTAACAATCTTCAAATTCAACAAGATATGCAGCAATTCCAATAGAATATGCAACAACTATTTCAGTAAGGTATATAGCAAATCCGACAGGATGCTCTACATTCTAGCAAGATGCATTGCCTCAATGGGGAGATATCAATCATCTAGAACCGCAAAGCAAAGAGGAGCATCCGTATCAAGCCAAAGTGTACCCAATGGACGTTTATGCAGAAACTTTTCAAAGTGATGAGGAGTTTGAGAATTTTGACATTAACCTCAATGAATTACTTGTGTAAAAGAAGCAAAGGAGGAGCTTGAAGTAGAAAAAGACATATCTTTTAGCTCGGAGGTAAGTACTGAGTTCCATTTTATTGTTAAGAATGACCCCTCACCTTTACATAGCAGATTGGAGGAATTAAATGAGGAAGAAAAAGGTGAAGATACATTTGAGATCTTTCCAGAGTGTATGAAATCAGTCAAGATTGAGAATCTGAGGATAGGGAAGATGTTGAATGGGGATGATGATCAACTAAGGCCCTATTTGAAACAACCTCGCATGGAAGTGGTGCTAACTGTAATACCTGAAGATCAAAATTTTGCAACGTGAGGGGAAAAAGGAGTCAAGCTAGCGACCCTAAATAAAGGCGCTTCTTGGGAAGCAACATAAAGGAAGTAAATTTCTTTTCTTTACAATTCTGCATTATTTTTTATTTGCATATGTGTTTCTGTGTTAGTTTGTTTCTTGCTTGTTTTTAAGTTTTCAATCAAAATGAGAGAAAGAATAAAACAAATGAAACAAACATTTTATCTTTTTTATTGCTTCTAGGATTATATAGTTATGAGTAGATAATCAATTAACTAGAGAATTTCATAGCAACTTTAGCATGTATTTTTACTCTTGTGATTGGTCAACGTGCATTATCTTTAAAAGAGTAATGACTAGTGGTAGACAAAGCCGATGAGATTTTGAGCCTTATTTAAATGGCATATCAGTCTCACTATCTTTTGATAATGTTTGACCTCAATAACATGTACATCCTAATTTTGCCTTAAATTTCTATTCAAGACCACATTTTTATCCCATGCATTAACATGGAAATGATTAGGCATTCTCTGTTTTTTTGAACTAAATTAGCCAAATAGCCTAACCTATTGACATGGTTTTTCCCTTGTTAACCCCCTTGAGCTTTATACCTTTCTTTTTTGTATAAACCAGATTTTATGCTTTTAAACTTAACTAAATGTCTTACCCAAGTCATAAAGCTAGCGCAACATTTGTGATTGGTGAGTTTACATATATATGGGTTGGTTAATGTTGGGATGTTTTGTTATGTCTTATCATTGAAATTCCCATGTTAACGTAGTTTCTTTTTATGTTAAAAAAAGGGCGAAAGAAAGAAAGAAAAGAGAAAAGAGAAAATCACAAGAAAAAAAAATGAAAAAGAAAGAAAGAAAGAAAAAGAAAAAAATTCTCTTTAAATAAATTTATCAAGGAGGAAGTGCATATGAGTTTGTAAAGTTATTTATGATTAATGCATCTTCCTAGAGTTGTAATGAATGTGTTATTTGAGTATGTTGAATATGATGTAGATGTTGGCTTGAAAGGTTCACTCTTGCGATTTCAATGTATAGTTGGCATAAATTGTATGAGTGATTCCCTCATATTGGTATATGCTTCATGTGGTTTATGTTTGAGAGCTAAACTGGGTTGTGAAATACAAGTGTTGTATTTGTCATAGCGGTACCCAGTTATGTATGAGTGTGAACTTGTGCACTTGATGTCATATTGAGTGTTGCATTTGCTACACTAGCTTTAATGACTTTCATGCTACTTGACCCAAATACATCCCACCTCACCTTTGTCCATATTACAACCCTAAAAAGTCCTTTGATTCATGATTTTGCATGTGAACATTAGTGGTGGAGAAATGAAATGATATCTAAAGTTGTGGAATGACATGATCATGAATGGTATTACATGTACTTATGGATATATTTTAGTTAAACACATTTTCTGAGTCTACCATTAGATTGCTCAGTTTTTGAAGATGATAAATGTTGATTGATCATGAGTAAAAGCTTGGAATGTTGAATTCTTGCTATGATTTTTGAAGTCATTCATCTTTGTTGATGATTATGTATTCTTGGAACATATGGGAAATGAGTTAATGTTTTTGGGTCTTCGAGCTTAATTTTAATGCTTTGCTCGAGGATGGCCAATAGCTAAGCATGGGGAAATTTGATAGGTTCTTAATTGATTATGAAATTATTCTATAACATTTAACGATTATTGACATGAAATTGCTTAAAATACTCACTTTGACTCATATGTGATTTTAGGTACAATTTAGAAGAAAAGAAGTTAAAATGAGTCAAAGCTTTATATTTTGGTCATTTTCTAAAAATTAATTTTGACTTATCTTCATGGAGAAAGAAGAAGAAAATTAAAAAAAGAACAAAATGCAAAGAACATGAGTCGCATAGATTATGCATGGAAATTATGTTCAACATGAAATTAATGTCTTATATGCATGCACGATGTTAATTTAATTAATCTCACGGATGTTGGAGAAAATGAAGATGGAAAGTTGGAAAAAGAGACAAAATGGCAAAGCAAGATGAAGAAAATGCAGCAAAGGGCTAGGAGACAAAACGCAAGGCATGTAGCTGTCCATGACCAAAACGGCAGTGCAAGAGGACAATAGAGGAACAAAACGTAGAAGATGTCTGTATATACTACACGAAGATAGGGCTGCTTTCAATACAAGACATCATAAGGGTTTTTAAATGAGGCATGGACAGTAGCGTGATCCAACTATGTTTATTCGTCACATCAATGAATAGTGAGAGAAATAGAACAGAGAGAAGCTTGTGACAGAAACAAAGGAAGAGTAGCTAGGGGTCTTCGGTATGGTTATAAATGGAGGCTGAAACTTTTTTTCCAAGAGAAACCATAAAAGGTTAACATCTTAATGTCGATTCAGAGGTCACATCAATGCTGATGACCCAGGTTAAGCATTTCTTTCATATTTTTGTTGTTTATTTCTCTCCTATTGAATTGATTGTGTTATCTTAGGTATATGGATTTGGGTTTTATGTATAAATAACTAGATTTTCGTTATTGTTCAGTTATTTGTGTATGAACCCATTGGATATTATGGAAAGATGATTTTAATGCATTTATTGAATTTTTTAATTGCAAACTCATTGCTAGAATTTCGATGTAATCCGTAATTATTATGTTGAAATTCATGTGTAGCGACTAATGATTCATAATCATTAGGGATCACATAACCTAGGTTAAGTGATGCATTGTATGTGGTTATTGCCTTGATTAATTGGTTTTCCTAATTCGTAATGTTATTGCCTAATTAAATCTAGAGATCGTATCTTAGGTTATTCGATGGTTAGGTTTAATTAATGATCATATTTTGATTAAACAAAACCTAAGAGAAAACTCGGGTTAATTATTAACCCATGATTAATAGTTGCTAGGAGAGGTTTGAGAACAACAAATCAATGAAATATGTTTAATTATGGTGTAGGCCGAGATTGAACCAAAGAACTAGGTCCTTATTGAATTCCCCACTTTTATCATTTTCGCATGTTTTCTCTAATTTTTTTATTTTATTTTCTTATTCCAAAATCCAAACCCCCGTTTTCCTAAACTTAGATTAATTTCATTTTATAAATTTTGCACGCAATCTTTGTGGAATCGACTTAGACTCATCACTACTATAGTAGTAGTCTAGTTTTTATTTTGACTAGTATTACGATATGCGGTCAGGGGATGACTTGTTATGTCGCCAAATTTTAGTCACGGTGGTGACACTTGTCACCACTTTTCTTCCTTCTTTTATTTCTCTTTTCATGTAAAATTTTCTTGACTTTCAAATTTTCATGACTTTCCCTTCAACCTTTATGTAAAATTCACGAAATAATCAAATTAACATTCATGCAATATTCACACTATTTTCACTCAATTTATTTCACGTTTGGATCAAAACACAAGGATTTGTAGCCAAAATCAAGATATGAAGGCAATTAAAAGAAGTAGAAACTAGACACAACACTGACCCAACATTGAATTGATTTTTGATTTTTTTGGGTGTGTTTTTTCTCTTAAATTTGAAAAACAAATTCATTGTATTTGGTTGTTTATGTATGTTTTGCGATGAAAATTATTGGAAATTATTAGAGAAAATTGTTGGAAATTATTAGAAATAAAAATTATTTATGTACATTTTTAATGGTTGAATTACAATTGTTGGAAATTGTTAGAAATTGTTGGAATTTAGAAATGGATATTGTTGAAAATGCAAATTATTTATGTATATTTCATTATTTTATGAATTGTGAATTTATGATGGTTGAAATTGTTGGTTGTTGGAAATAAAATTATTGGAAATTTAGAAATGGAAATTGTTTATGTATGTTTTGTGATGTTTGAAACTGTGAATTGAAATCGATCAAAATTGTTGGAAATCGAATTATTGGAAATTATTGGGAATAGAAAATTTTGGAAATTGTTTATATATGTTTTGTAATGATTGAATTGAAATTGTTGGAAAATCTTAGAAATGAAAATTATTGAAAATGCAAATTGTTTATGTATATTTCATTATTTTGTGAATTGTGAATTTGTAATAGTTGAAATTGTTGGTTGTTGGAAATGAAATTGTTGGAAATTTGGAAATGGAAATGGTTTATATATTTTTTGTGATGTTTGAAACTTTAAATTGAAATTATTCAAAATTGTTGGATGTTGGACCCCGAATCTTTCTTAGAATTTATTTAAATAAATTAGCAAGTATGAAAATAAATTGGAATTCTTGAATTAGCAATTATTGGAGTTTAATTAGGTATATAATTAATTTCGTGTGGTTGCATGGATTAAAAGGAACAGTTAGAATTAAGTTAAGGAGTTGGAAGGCATTAGATTAAATACGGAAGGGTGAGATTGGAAAGACAAAAGTTTGTCTTAAACTAATAAGAAAAGAAGAGAAGACAGTCGTGTATAGTAAGAAAGGAAAAGAGAGAAAGTCGTAGAAGAAACTAGAAGAAGAGAAGGAGAAATCAAAGCATAGAAAGGAGAAGAAGGAAAGAAGGAAAAGGAGCCAAGAAGTGGAGGAAGAAGGTTCAGCTAAGTTTTAGGTAACCCTTTATCTATTTTCATGTTTTGATAGAAGAAGAAAGCAGAGAAACTAGGTTTTTATGTGCTAAAAATGAAGAGAGAAAGAAGAGGAACAAGAGATTTATGTTCTTAGATTTTTGTGAACTTTTAACTAGATCTTAGTTCTTCTAGCTAGATAAACTAAGAGTAGATTAAGTCTAAGATCATTTTTAGATAATAGAGCTTTATGGAAGTTCTATTCATATATATTGCTTGAATGAAAAATATGTTTGTTTGAAGGGAATCAAGAATCTCGAAGGCGAGAGCAAGAGGAAGAACAAACTTGAGCTTGAAGTTACAAGTATATAGGTGGGTAGTATATTTATAGTTATTATAATAATGAGCTAAAATATTTACTTGTATGTATGCTAAATTGCTTGTCTTGAATCATTGTGAATGTGGGAAAAATGTTCTATGAATTTAATATCATGTTTGCTTTGTAAGAATTCTGCTGCTTTTGTATTGATGAAAAATAGAAAAACTTTAAGAAGTACGAAAATATGAATATGATATGAAATATGTAAGCATTGGAATTTGCTTATGTGGGTAAGAGAGATACCATTCTGTTTGTCACATACACGTTAACCTAAAGCCTTCTATCAGCTGCCCGCTTGTGGCACATGAGCTCTGAAAAATGGACTCATTATATTCATGGTGTAAACTTCGTTTTCACCATTCTGTTTTATGGGATTCTCTCGAGCCTTTATGTTTATGCATTGCATTTTGAATTGTTGAACAAAGAGCATAATTGAGTGCTATGGTTTGATTAGTAAATGAACAACGATATAATTGGCTTGATAATATATTCTTGACTATGTGAATTTCAGAATTAAGAAATTGTGGATAATATATTCTGCTTAGACTAAAATGCAATGAATATATATATATATATGCTTGTGTGTATGGCTCATCACCGATGGTTACAAACGTATCAGCCACTGAGCTTCCCAGCTTACCCCATTATCTTTCCACTCGTTAGGTGCAGAAATAGCAGATCGATATTGAACCTTACAAAAACTTCGACTGACTCCAAGAATTTTTATCTTTTGTAACTAAGTTAGTTCAATCATTTTTGTAGCTTTATAAGCATTGAGCATTCATGATTGTATTTTTGTATTATGCTACTAATGTGGCTTTTGATTTGTAACTAAAGTAATGTATACGCTCTATTTTTTTGATAAATGAATGTAGTTAAGAGTTGAAGAATTTCTTTTTTGTTCATGTTCAAATCCTCTTCTTTGTTAAGT
Organism: Erythroxylum baracoense; assembly: GCA_025629805.1. NCBI lineage: Eukaryota > Viridiplantae > Streptophyta > Magnoliopsida > Malpighiales > Erythroxylaceae > Erythroxylum > Erythroxylum baracoense. The sequence continues at coordinate 11,599 of JAOTAY010017471.1, forward strand.
TGTTAACTTCGGTTAGGAATACACGTGTGAGATGTTTGATGGTTTTTGTATAGATTTTCTTAAGCAAATGGTTAAAGTGGGAGTCTTACATGTATGGATTATGTTTGTTGGATTCGGGTCTTTTGTTTTGGGAGAATGTATATTGACAGATGAGAGAAAATAAGAGAATAAGGGGATAAAAATGTGTTCTGAAACTTTAATGAATAAAATGTATTGCTCTAGGCAGAACTTTACAAAATTGTCTTCATGAAAGTTGTAGCTCTTTCTCTTAGCTTTCTAATGATATAAAATTTAAAATTTTTGGACTTTGGGATTGAAAGTTATGATGTTTTGAAATTGGTGTGTGCAGTAGGGATGTCGCAATCGTACACATGTACGATCGCGACAACCCTTTTATTTTGGGAAGGTCATGATCGTGCACATGCATGATCTCAAAGAACCGCCACTGTTCATTAAAAGTCACGATCGTGCAGAAGCATGACCGCAACTCCCCCCTCTCACTCCTGTGACTTTTTTCTTGTCACGGCCATGACATTTCCAAATACACAGCTGTGAAAATTTTCTTTTTATTTATTTATTTATTTGTTTCTTTATGTATTTGTTTTTACTCACACTAAGAATTTAATTCTTTTATCTTGATGTTAGTTTTATGTATATATATTTATTTCAAAAGTTCCCCCAATTTTGCCACCTTGTTGCCGCAAAATAAGAAACGAAACTCGGGGCTAACATCTTTGATATCAGAGCCTAAGGTTTTCTAAGGATTCTTATACTTAGAATATGTTATACTATGAAATATATGATGTGTGATAAAATGTTTGTATTGTTAAGTTTTTTTTTTTTGTCGAGTTTATTGAATGCATTAAGTGACATACATATCATGCATACATGTAGGAAATAAGATTAAAATGAAAAGGAAGTTAAATGATAATATTTTTTTGAAGGAGTAAAATGCCACTTCGTTGAAAAACACGAGGAGTTATGCAAGGATCTGCTGCACCTAACTCTCCTCCAAGAGAGGAGGGTACTGATGAGTCTAGAACCCCAGCTATTGCTGAGGCGACAGTAGGGCAGGAAAGTGAGCTCTTTCAACCACAAATGCAGGAGTCTCCTCTTCCTCCATAGCAAATGCGTAATCCTTTGGATCCCATAATGTTCTAAGCCTTTGCTGAGACTTTTGTTCAGGCCATGGGCCAGATGCCATCAACTTCTACCCCAGCACCGGCTAAGTAAGGGAGACAATTTGATAAGCTGAGGAAGTATGGCGCAATGGACTTCTATGAAACAACCGATCTAGAGGAAGCTGAGACTTGGTTAAGGAAAACTGAAAGAATACTGGAACAGATGGACCATGAGGATGATCAAAGAGTTATGAATGTTGCAAGCTTGCTACAGGAAGATGCCTTACATTGGTGGGAAAGTATACCAGGGAGCCAGTTAAAGCTGCTAGCGTTAACCTGGAAAGATTTCCAAGCTGCCTATAAGAAGAAATATCTGTCTGAGATATGTATCCAGCAGAAGCAGAGGGAGTTTCTAAGTATCACCTAGAGGGAGATGACGGTGAGTGAATATGAGTGAAGATTTACACAGATGTCTAGATATGCAACTGAGCTAATGATGAGTGAGGCGGCTAAGTGTCAAAGGTTTGAAGCAAGATTGCATTTAGCCATAAGAGAAAAAGTGGTGGCGCAAAATTTTTGTGACCTTTAACAATTGGTAGAAGCTGCATTAAGGGTGAAGAATGTGGAAAACATAAAGAGTGTAGTGAACAAAAAAGAGGAAAGGAAAAGAACAGCTCAAAAGAGGTGGTAGTAGCAGTACTTCTATGCCAGAAAGGAGTACCCGGACTTTCCCTACACATTTTGATGTTAGGAGCAGTGGTACAAGCAGGCCCAAACCAACGAGAACTACTTCTGTTTAAGCCTCGACTGTTGGAGGCAGGGAAAGAGGAGAGGGGGAAAAGCCATCTTTCCCAAATGCGATCATTGTGGCAAATTCCATAAAGGGGAGTGCTATAAACTGACTGGCGCTTATTTTAAGTGTGGAGAAAAAGGGTACAAGGCTAGGGAGTGTCCATAGTATGCAAGATGAGAGGGAACTCAGAGGTAAGTTTCAAGAAGGATTGAGACTATGGGAGTTAAGTCTACAACTGAAATGGGCAGCTAAAGTATTTGTAATGACGAGGAAGGAAGTAGAAGTAACTTCGGAGGTTGTGACTGGTATGGTTAAATTGTTTAATGATGATATCATTGTTTTAATTGATCCATGGGTCTTCCTACTCATTTATTTCGTCAAGTATAATTATTCATGATAGAAATTTAATTCCATTAGATAGTCCTTTGATGGTTAGTGCCTCGACTCCAGTATGTTATTATTAGTCATGTTTATCGAGAGTGTGAAATATGTATTGGTGAGGTAAAATTAGTTTTGGATTTAATGCCATTGGAGATGAAGGGATTAGATGTGATTTTAGGCATGGACACTTTAGAAAAATATAATGCCAATTTCAACTGCAAACAGAAGACAGTAGAGTTTGAATTAGACAAAAGGGAAACGGTGGTATTTATGGGAGATAGGAAGGAAAACCCACCTAAAATCATTTCAACTCTAACTGCAGAGAAAATGATGAAGAAAGGATATGAAGCATTCTTGACATATGTGTTAGACACAAAGGTAGATGAAAAAAATTAGAAAACATTCCTGTGGTCAGGAAATTTCTAGATGTCTTTCCGAAGGAACTACCAAGACTACCTGTAACAGCCCAGACCACCCGCTTGCAGATATTGTCCGCTTTGAGCCTCGGCCTCTCGGGCCTCACGCTCTCACGGTTTTGTTTTTCCGCA
>JAOTAY010017545.1:0-14438 GCA_025629805.1 Erythroxylum baracoense
ACTTATACCGGGATAATTGTCATGAATGCATGTACACTAAATCCTCACTATTCACAACTGCATGAGCATGAGATGTGATAATTTACCACACCTGGACCCGTTTCTTTGGTCCGACCCGTTCTCTGGAAACGGGATGTTACATAAATACATTTATGAATGTATCATGTATCATGCATGTTCAATGACAATTTCTCGGGTATATTTCTTTAATACTCTTTATAAGAAATTTCAACACCTTTAAAACAATCTTTAATCTCTAATACTCTTTTCTCATTTTAATCCCTTCATTCAACATCAATTAAATTCATTTAAGTGCTTATTTAAACCTACATGCCTCATATGGTATCATCTTGACTTTAATTAGATTAAAAAACATCAAAAAGAATCACCTTTTGATAAAGCCTTTTGGGTCACGATCGTGCACTTTCTTCCTTCTTCAATAGAGTCACGATACTTCCCACATCCTTCAGCAGAGTCGCGATCGTGCCGATGCACAATCGTGACCTGTTGTGTTTTCTTCCTTTCTTGCCATTTTTGACCTAGAAACAGAAGTTTTTAAACAACACTTTCTTCTAATAAAATATTACTATATGTCTTAAGTTTCTAATGACATCAAAATCTTTGGTTAAGTATCGTGCAAGTTATAATCAAAATACTCCATACTGTTCCTTATACCTCAGCAGAACACAACTCTCAACTTCATGCCACATTTCAAGACTCTTAAGGACAAATTTCAAATTAGATTCCTTCATGAAAAATATATCCCTATGACTCTAGTTTACTCCAAATCAAAATTCATCGAATTTGGATTTTCACAGATCAAGTTATGGCCAAAATACATATGTATGTTCAGTAAAAATACTGCATATAACATACTCCAGCACAATTCATTATCAATGTTCTATTACTTCTCTATCATTTCTCTATCATCTCAAGTTGATGGTTCAGCAAAACCCAAATTTTTCAGTCCAAAATTCTCTAGTTATAATTTATAATTTCATGAATAATCATAATTCGAAACAGAACCTAATTCATACTTTTATATATATATATATATATATATGTGTGTGTGTGTGTGTGTGTGTGTGTGTGTGTGTCAATTTCAACATTTTCCTTACTCTTCATTTAACTTCAATCATCATAATCCTACACCTTGTTAATCATATCACGAATTTGCTTCTTCCTTCACCACACACACATGCATCAGCACCATTCACGCATGCATCAATCCACAAGCATGAAAATATACACCATTCATGTATGCATTCATTAGCAAACCTTAAGACCTTAACAGAAATTATTTGCACTATCATAAAACTTACTTGGTTTATACTACACACTTCAGCAAAAATTCCAGAAATTAACAAGTTTTCAGTGGAGAAACATGTTTCCTAATGACTAGGTGTCTCTTTTAAGGCTTAACATATGTCTCCAATGCATGTCTCCCACTTGTTCACTAGATAAGCTACCATTTGTCTCTTAGTTATAGGTCCATATATCACCCCATAATTTGTCCATTTGTCAACTAACATTTTTTCTCTTATTTCTATATTTTTGTTAGTCTAAAATACTCCAAATATTTGATAAATTCCAAAATGTCTTCAAAAATACAAAATTAATTCTAATACACATCAATTCAATTTTCAAGACAATTAATCCATAATTCACACTTTAATCACATAAAAAATCACTTATACCCGAAAAATGTCACTTATACACGTGAATAATTTTCAAGACAAAATTATTCATATGTATGAGTATGCCAAATGATGCATGAACTGCACTTCTAAATTCTCGGTAAACTCTCATATATAGCATCCTAGGGTTCTAACCCTAATCATGGGGTAATAGGATGTTACATGGAAAGAAAAAAGTTTGTCTTAAACTAATAAGAAAAGAAGAGAAGAGAGTCGTGTATAGTATGAAAGAAAAAGAGAGAAAGTTGTAGAAGAAACTAGAAGAAGAGAAGGAGAAACTGAAGCATAGAAGAGGAAGAAGAATATTCAGTTGAGTTTTAGGTAACCTTTATTTATTCTTCTTGTTTCGATAGAAAAAGGAAGTAGAGAAAATAGGTTATGTGCTAAAAATGAAGAGAGAAAGAAGAGAACCGAGGTTCTTTTCTTATATTTTTATGAACTTTTAACTAGATATTAGTTCTTCTAGCTTAGATAAACTAAGAGTAGATTAAGTCTAAGCTTATTTTTGGATAATATAGCTTTATGGAAGTTCTATTCGTGTATGTTGATTGAATGAAAATATGTTTGTTTGAAAGAAACCAAGAACTTCGAAATCAAGAACAAGAGGAAGAACAAACTTGAGCTTGGATTTATAAGTATATTTATAGTTATTGTGATGATGAGCTAAGATATTTGCTTGTACGTATGCTAAATTTCTTGTCTTGAATCATTGTGAATGTGGAAAAAATGTTTTATGAATTTGATATTATGTTTACTTTGAAAGATACTGCATTTTGTATTGATGAAAAACAGAAAAACTTCAAGAAGCATGAAAATATGAATATGATATGAAATATGTCAGCATTGAAAATTTACTTGTGTGGGTAAGAGAGATACCATTTTGTTTGTCACGTGTACATTAACCTATAGCCTTCTTCTGGCTGCCTGCTATGACATATGAGCTCTGAAAAATGGACTCATTTTATTTATGGTGTAAACTTCGGTTTCGCTATTCTGTTTTAAGGGATTCTCTCGAGCCATATTGTTGTGTACTTTGTTGTGATTTGTTGAACATGATTTATAATTGAATGCTTTGTTTGATGACTGTAAAATATATGATATGGATTATATGACTGTAATTTAAATTAAGTGTTCTGTGAACTGGATTGGTGTGTATAAATATGCTTGGTTGTGTGTGTGTAAAACTCATCACCGATGGCTATAAACATATTAGCCATTGAGCTTCGCAGCTCATCCCATCATTTTTCCACTTCTCAAGTGCAAGAATTAGTAGATCAATAGTGAACCTTGCAAAAACTTCGGCTGACTCCAAGAATTTCTATTTCTTTTGTAACTAAGTTAGTTTGGATCATTTTTGGTAGCTTTATAAGCATATTAGGCATGAGCATCCATGTTGTATTTTTGTATTATGCTACTGATGTGGCTTTTGTTTGTAATTAGAGCAATGTACATACTCTGTTCTATTTAAGAAATGAATGACAGTAAGAGTTAGAGGAAATATTCATTTGTTCATGTCCAAATTCCTCTTATGTTAAATTACTATATTTGTTTTTAGGTTACAAATGAAATTGATAGATGTTGAATACTTTTCAATAGATTTTTCTAAAGCAATTGTTTTTAGTGGGACTCTTATATTATGAATTGTGTTTGTTAGATTCGGGTCTTTTGTTTTTGTAAGAATGTATATTAACAAATGAGAGAAAAAAGTGATCAAAATGTATTCCAAATCTTTAATGAATAAACTGTAATGATCTAGGCATAATTAAACAAAAATGTCTTCATCAAAGTTGTAACTCTTTCTCTTAGTTTTCTAATGACATAAAGTTTATAATTTTTAGACTTCAAGATTGAAAGTTATGAAGATTAGAATTGGGTGTGCAAAAGTTACGCTGTTCATCGAATTGCACGATCGTGCCAAATCCTATTTTGTTGGAAGCTCGCAATCATGCACAAGCACGACTGCGATTTCTGCTTCTCACGCTTGTGACTTTTTGTTGTCATGACCATGTGTTAAGTTGTCAATTTGCGACTATTTTGTATTTAATTCTCGTTAATGTGTTGAAATTATTGTTCAAAATTAATGGAATTGTCTTATAATTATTTGCAGGTGATTTTCAACACCTTAGAGATGAAGTTGAATCAAAAAGATGAAAAATAAACGAAGAAAATCCGAAAGTCCAAATCTGGCAGCAAGTTAGTCATTAGACATGGCCACGTACAAGGATGGGAACAGATTCTGCAGATTTTGTTTCAAAGTTTAAAGTTGAAAATTTTACAATCTTTAAAGATTAGACTACTATCTTATCAAGGGGATCTGTAACTTGAAGTGGGATAATGATTATCTGCAAAAGATTACAAGAAGGGAAGGAAAGAGAGAGAAAAAGGCATTAAAGAGAGCAAAAACGTGAACAGTGAGAAGTAGTACTGTTCACGACACTACTCACACAGACCCTAGGAGGAGTCTTTTATTTTTTTGGCCGTTTTCTACTTACTTGGGACAAACATAAGAGACTTGATTTTCTGCACTGTTTTTACTTTGTGACTTCGGTAGCCACTTTAAGATTGTTCTTATAATTTCTGCATTCTTCTTCTTGCTTCCAAAGCAGACCTTAGGATAGCTTTTGTTTTCTGCAGTGTTCTTCTACATATTTTCGGATTTTCTAGAAAGATTTGGGATGGAGACAATATATTTGGTTATTTCTTTTATGTTCAATTACCTTATGAGTAGCTAAATCTTTTTCTTGGTTTATAGAATCCTAGTTATTGAATTTTGAATGTTGTGAGACTTTTGTTATTTGCTTCAATTGATTTATCGGTCAAGTATTAATTATTTTTCTGGGTCATTATTTGATTGTTTGATTTTACGGCTAGGTGCACAACTAGTTTGTGATTTTATTCAATCAATCGCTAGATTAAATAGGTTGACGTTCAATTCTTTTAATCGAAGGTAGCGACTAGGATTTTTGTCTACTATGTTAGGGACATAATTTTAGGAAAAATAATTGTCTAGGCTAAATATACATCGTATGTATATTGTCTAGTTCGTCGATTTTCTTGATTCGTAAAGCTATTAATTAATTAAATTTGAGATCATATCCAGGTTATTGATTAATAAGGGTTAATTTAAATACATGTTTTGGTTAACTAAACATAAGAGAAATTAGGTAAAGAAATTTACCACGACGAATGCTTAACTGATAAATTGGATATTTTTAGTGTCAATGATCAACACAAGTTCAATAATTAAGGAGACTGGAAGCCAAGATTTGTTCTTATTGATTGTTATATTTTCATTGTTTTTCTATTTGTTATTTTTCAATTTCGTATTCTATTTAAATTCTGTTTAAATCGTTCTTTAAATTAAAATCCCCCCTTTTTCATTACTTTGTTTTGCTTTGAATTAGTAACTCCTTTACCGTTAAGATTCCTCGTCGGAACGATACCCACTTACCACTACTACATTAATTTGTATTAACGAAAGTTGGTTTCTTTTTAATTTTGTTGCAAGCGACAGCATCACCAGATTCCATGGTTTGCATAAGATTGTCGTAATGTTTGAATTTGATTAGCCTCAGATGGATTTAATCCTTTCGGTAATATGAGTAATTCATACAATAAGTGGCCGGTAATTTTAGTGCAACACAATTTAACTTTATAGAAGTTTATGAAGGAGCCTTTTATGTTATTGTCTTTGCTTATTCCAGGACCTACTGCTCCTGGTAAGGATATCGATGTCTACATGCAACTGTTAATTGATGACTTGAATGATCTATGAGAATTTAAATTACACACTTTTGATATTGTTCGAGGTGAAACATTTAGAATGCATGCCACTGCTTTGTGGACGATAAATGATTTCCCAGCTCATGGTAATTTGTTTGGGTGGAGCACTAAAGGATATATGGCTTGTCCTGTGTGTAACCATCAAACTTATTCAATGAGGCTATGAAGTAAAATATGTTATACGGGCCATCGTCATTATTTGGAACATGGGCATAAATGGCGAAGAAGTAAATTGTTTAATGGAAAAGTAGAATTGGGTGAAGCTCTGTTGCAATTGTCTGGTGATGATATTGTTTACCAACTATCACATTTTGGGTGACATTACACCTGGCAAACACCCAAGTAATAGAAAACGAAAGAGAAATGATGTTGAACTCAATTGGACTAAAAAAAAGCATATTTTTTAATTTGAAATATTGGAAGGAATTACTACTGAGGCATTATCTTGATGTGATGCATATTGAGAAAAATATTTGTGAGTCAATTTTAGGAACTGTGATGGGAATTGATGGAAAATCGAAAGTCAATTAAGGCTACACTTGATTTGGAAGAGATGAATATTAGAAAATACTTGCATTTGAAAAGAGATGATGGATCATACATTATTCTCCTTGCTTGTTACAACATGTCAAAATGGGAGAAACAAATTTTCTGTTAGTTTCTCTAATCAGTGAAGTTTCCTGATAGGTATGCATCCAATATAGGCCATTGTGTAACTATGAATTAGGGAAAAGTATCAGGATTGAAAAGCTATGATTGACATGTACTTTTGCAATGATTACCTCCAGTTGGAATACGTGAATATTTGTCAAATGATGTGTCCGTAACTTTGGGTTAATTGGGAGAGTTTTTTATGCAGTTATGTTGCAAGATACTTAAAGTCTTGACAAAATGGAAAAAGACATAGCTTTCATTCTATGTAAGCTTGAACTAGTATTCCCCCATTATTTTTTGATGTTATGGTTCATTTGACAATTCACTTACCTTATTAAGCAAAACTCTATGGACCGATTCAATTTCGATGGATTTTCCCGATTGAAAGGTAATTTGTATTAACTTTTACTTTTTTTTAAAGTTATTTGTTAAAATATTTTCCTGCCATCTGAAATTACAAAAATTTGTGTATATACTATAATAGAATACTTTGTTCTTGTGTTATTAATGTGTAAACTAAAGATTAAATGTTCTTAAAGATTAATATGGATACTACCATAATGATTATTATATATAACTATGAAATTACTTTTTTAAATAACATTTTTATAGAAATGAGTAATGTTGATAGATCTTGGATGTATAGATGATTAACACCTGATGATTTCATTAGTCTTAAGTTTGTTGGGGGAGTTCAAGCTTTTATTGATTATGCATGTTCTTAACCTACATATATGGATGGTCCAAAAATCAGATATCTATGTAAAAAGTGCAAACATATTCATTTTCTTCCTATTGATGAAGTGAATATCAATTTGTTAAGAAAAGTATTTGTTTCAAATTATTTTAAGTGTGCACGACATGAGGAGCCATTAATTTGTAGCATCTCAAGGGGTAATGAAGTCATCATCATCATCATCATCATCAGCACCAAGTTTGAAATCCCGCAATGAAGCGGGGTATGGGGAGGTCTGATAGTATCCTCAAAGGGTAATGAAGTAAACTCATCATTAATTGTAGATGGGTTTGAAAGGGGACTGGATTTATAACAAATAATATGGGTGCAACTGAAAATTCTTACACCCAAATGGTATATGATGTAGCCGGTTATACCTTTTAAGTAAATATAGAAAATCTCGAAGAAGAACTAAACCCAAATGCCAAAAAGTTTTTTAACTTACTAAATCAACTGACTAAGAATTATGGCCAAATTGTGAGACCATAACTCAATTATCTTCAATTGCTTGAATATTGAACATGAAGTTTGAAGGGCATATTTCTGATCAAAGTTTGGAAAAAAATTTTCCTTAGTATAATGAATCATTGCCTTCTGATCATAAAATGGTTGATAATTTTTACAATATGAAGAAACTTATTAAGGGTCTTGGTTTGCCAGTTAAGAAAATTGATTGTTACAATTTGGGATATATGTTGTTTTAGAGAGATGATGTGAAATTACAAGAGTACAAATTTGGTGGTCAATCTAGGCTCAAACCAAGAAAGCATACTATGAAGCAGTGGTACTGCTGTCGCTTGCAACCAAATTTAAAAAGCAAGCAACTTCCTGCAATACAAATTAATGTAGTAATGGAAAGTAGGGATCGTTCCCACGAGAAATTTTTAACGGTAAAGGTTCTACGAGTTTAAAACTAAAACAAATGGGGGGTTTGGTTCACGTAATTTAAGAAATTAAAATAGTTGAAATTAATTTAACGTAATTTAAATGAAATTAAAATGGCAGAAATTAAAAATAAAAAAATATTCAAATCTGAAAATTCAGTGAACAAACCGTAGTTTCGGGTCACCGATGTTATCACACTAAAATGGATCCTTGATATAAAATTCAATTCATCAATAAACATTTATTGGGGGATGTTTTCTCGTAAGTGTAAATGAATAGAAACATGTATACTACACATTCTTATTAACCAATAACCTAGATATGATCATAAGTTCAATTGATTGATAATATTAAGAATTAAGAAACCAATGAACAAGATAATTATGTACGACATGCAATTAATCTAACTGAACGTCTTCTTAGAATTTTCAACTTTAACGTAAAAAAGGTAATCCAAATTGCTACTTGTGATTAATAAAAATGAACGTCATATTTTATTAATCTAGCTGTTAAACGAACCAATCCCTAGTTACGCACCTAGAAATCAATCAATTCAATTAGAAAAATAATTCAGAAGACACTCAATGTTCACCAACAAAACAAATTTTATTAAAACATCTCACACATAATAGATGATAACATGTTCCCCTCAACCAAGAAAAGGAATTTAGCTACTTATAATGAAAGTGAAAATCAAAGAAATAACAAAACATAAAGTCTCCATCCCTAGTCTTTCTCTAAAAAAATCCGAAAATACTTAGAAAAACATTGCAAAAATGTAAAACTACTGTGGCTGTTGACAAAAACTAGAAGAAACGAATGCAGAAAATATAAACTATCCCTAAAGTGATCTACGTGAACAGTACACATCCCTCCTCTTTTTATCCTTTTTCCAATTTCTTCAATTTCCTCTTTGTGATCTTTAGCATATAATCCTTATCCCCACTTCAAGTTGCATATCTCATTGATAAGATAGCAATCTAATCTTTAAAGATTTGTGAAATTTTCAAATTTGAACTTGAAAACAAAATCTGCAGAATCTGTTCTGATCCCTGCACATGGCCACGTCTAGTCATGAATTTGCTACCAATATGGAATTTCGGATTTGTTTGTTTCTTTTGCATCTTTTTAACTCAATTTCACCTCCCAAGTGTTGGAAATCATCTGAAAACAACTAAGACCCAAATCCATCAATTTTGAATACTAATTTCAACATATGAGAGAGATTTATATATCAAATAAGTGCAAAATAACATCTTAACAAATTCTTCCACGCCAAACCTTTGCTTGCCCTCGAGCAAACATGCCAAGCCACTACACTCTATCAATTCATCCTTCATAAGATTAAGTGCGCACATTCTGTTAACTTGGGCCAGCAAGACTTAGGTTGCATATACATTATAGTCACTTTTTACAGATACAAATAAACACAGTCAAAATAAGACATTGTTGTTCAAAAAGCAAGTATGAAACTAAAGTGAATTCTCCTCACAGATTTCTCTCTTACGCTCAAGTGTTTGAGGTCAAAGTGTTTCTCTCAAATCTCTCTCTAACAGATTGCACTACCATAGGCTTGCAAATTCACCGATTATCATTCATTCGAATTACATGAGCTCATAGATCATAAGGACTTTATTAAGGGTTGTAATGGGGCTAGGTTCAAAGGTAAGGTAGAAACGGCAAAGGTTAATCACAAGCATTCATAAAGTATCAAGTAAAAGGGACATTCAAATTAAAATTCTGAAATAACCACATGACACAAAGGTCTACAACTACTCATACTAACTAATGCTATTATGCTTTATTCTTTTTCTTTTCTTTCTTCTTTCTTTCTTTTTTTCTTTTTTTTACTTGGCTAATGCTAAGAACAAGGGGGAATAATGAAAACAAGAGAAAATAATAGCAGCATAATTTAACAAACATATGAGTAGACATACCTATAAAAAATATCTCAAAACACAATACATAACAAAAGTCCCAAAAATCAAATGCTTAGTCAATACTTCATTCATCTTGTGATAGGGTAAGGCTAATGGGGTTTTTGGGTTTCAATGTAAGTTGATTGATTGAAAAACAAAGGTAAAGGCTCAAAAGTGTTTTTAAATGGAACATAACTAGGTGGGTCATTTTTAAGCTAAAGGGTGTAAAAAAAAAAGAAGGCCTTAATCATTTCTATAAACCATGTAATCAAACAAATTCAATCCGGTTCAGTGCAAGTTCTGAAGGCAAACCTGATTAGAGGAGCATCATACAATACAAAGAAATAGAATGATATAAAGATGATGTCATTAAAGCTCAATTCCGCTCATAGGTTTAATTCAAGAATTCACCTTAATTCTATAATTACCCCATCACTCAAATGTCAAAATTTTGACTAAGTTTATAAGATCGGTTCTTGCAATCAATCCGTATGATTCACTTTAGACTCATATAGCCCAATTTAATTTCATGTATACATTCAATCTCATCCAAACTAATATGATAAAGCTTGATGGCTTAACATGCATAATCACATGTAAAAATAAAAAAGAATCACATACAAATACTATAATTCCTTCCCCCACACCTGGATCAACATTGTCCTCAATGATCAAAAACAATAAAAGCACAAAAGAGGGATGGAAATAGAAGTACTCCCCTAGATTGAAGACGCCATATGCAGCTTTGAAATGAATGATTGCAGCTTCCTTTTCAAATGCCTACAAACAAAACAAACCAAAGAAAACAAGTAAAACACTCAAAGCAAACGCCCAAAAGATATATATAAAAGAGAAAAACACATAAAAGAAAGGGATACAGATGGGGTTCCTCCCATCAAGCGCTTATTTAAGGTCATAAGCTTGACCCTTGGCATATGTACATCATCCATTATCGAATGGATGCTTGAACCTAATAGGAAGCATGCTCAAACTTTGTGAGGAGCCTAGAGCAACTTCCCTTGAAGTCGGCTCCTTCTCAGTATAATATTTCATGACTTCTGATGAGTGGAACTTCATCATTTCACCATCATACTCTAATGTCCACTCGTCTTTTTGGGCATTGCCCTTCTCACACCAGGATGGTTTCTGTAAGAGTAACGCCAATGGGTGTGGAGACTCGACATCCTGTTTGCCAAATTCGGTCTTCAGCTCGCTTGCCCACAACTCGTTCAACTTATATGTGATTAGCGGTTTTTCTTCTTTTTGCTTCTCTTCTTGTTCTTCTTCTTCTTTTACCTGTAAACAACTAGGAAAAGGAAACAAAATTTGGTTAGCGATAACTGCATCACTTACCTTAGGAGGTTACACATCCTCCATCTTTTCTCAAACTATAACCTCTTTCTCTTCTAACTCCGCTTGTTCTTTTTTTATTACTTCTGGGTTCTCTAAATGATCTCCACTCTCTAAAGGAATGCACAACTTCTCAACATCACTCCCCTGTTGGCTAAGAACTTTTGCAAACACTTGGGCTTCTATTCTCTCCGCTAAGTGCTCAATTGATCTTCTAAGGTCTTCAAGCTGCTATTTGTTTCCTGCTAGAATTTAAGAGTGCTCGTCGCCAAACTCATTACGATCTCCTCTAAAGACATCTTATTAGCTTGTGGTGGTGATAGTGGAGGTGAAGGCTCTGGCTGGAAGTAGGACTGCTCTTGATAGTAGGTCGGTGGAGAAGTGAATTTGTACTATGTATCCTGTAAAAAGGAATGCGTACAAAAAGAATAACCTAAAAATGAGCAAACTTCACTGCCACTTGATGGTCAAACCTAGAAGTAGCAACAGATGGAAACTTATCATCATAATAAGGATAATATGAAAAATCAGAATCAAAAGCATACTGATAGTGAGCCATGTCTCTAAAAGATCAAAAATCAGAAAAAGCTGTGAAACTAAAACAAACAGAAGACAAGGTAACTAAGAGCAAAGAAACTAAAAACAAAAACAAAAACATCACTAAAAAATCGTCAAGAAATTCCCCGACAACGGCGCCAAAATTTGGTACTGCTGTCGCCTGCAACCAAATTTAAAAAGAAACTAACTTCCTGCAATACAAATTAATGTAGTAGTAGAAAGTAGGGATCATTCCCACAAGGAATTTTTAATGGCAAAGGTTATACGAGTTTAAAACTAAAACAAATGGGGGTTTTGGTTCACGTAATTTAAGAAATTAGAAATAAAAAATTGAAATTAAACGAAAATATTCAGATCTGAAAATTTAGTATACAAACTTTGGTTTCGGGTCACCGATGTTATCACACTATTATGGATTCTTGATATAAAATTCAGTTCATCAATAAACATCCATTGGGTGATGTTTTCTCTTAAGTGTAAATGAATAGAAACATGTATTATAAGCATTCTTATTAATCAACAACTTATATACGATCGTAAGTTCAATTGAGTAATAACTTTAAGAACTAAGAAACCAATGAATAAGATAACACTTGTACGACATACATTTAGTTAAGATGAGTTTCTTCTTAGAATTTTCAACTCTAACATAAAGATAGTAATCCTAATTGCCACTTGTGATTAGCAAAACTGAACGTCATATTTCACTAATCTGGCTATTAAACGAATCAATTCGTAGCTGTGCATCCTAGAAATCAATCAATTCAATCATAAAAAGCAATTTAGAAGGCACTCAATATTCATTAACAAAGCAAACTTTATTGGAACACCTCACACATAATAGATGATGGCATGGTTTCCTTCAACCAAGAAAAGGAATTTAGCTACTCGTAACAAAAGAGAAAATCAACAAAGAAATAGCCAAATGTAAAGTATCTATCCCTAGTCTTTTCCTAGAAAATACGAAAATTCCTAGAAAAATACTGCAGAAATGTAAACTGCCCTAACTATCCAAAAACAAGAAGAAGAAGACTGCAGAAACGTAAAACTACTCCTAAACTATGCTAAAAACAAAAACTGCGTGAATAATAAAAATTCTTCTTTTTTATGATTTCCGATCCCCTCTCTCTCCTTTTTTGTGATTTTCAGCAGATAATTTATCCCCCAGATTCAGGTGGTCAATCCCTATCAATAAGGATGCAATCTGATTCTCAAAATCATACAAATCTGAAGTGGATCGGATCTGCATTTAAAAGCAGATTATGCAGATCATTTCTGTCTTTGCAAGTGCCCACGCTTAGTCACTGAATTTCCTGCCAGTCTAGAAGTTTTGAATTATCTTTGCTTCCTTTGCATCTTTTTTACTCAATTTCATCTCTTAAGTGTTGAAAATCATCTGAGAACAATTAAAGAAGCAAATCCATCAATTTGAATAATAATTTCAACACATTAAAGAGATTTATATACAAAATAAGTACAAAATGAAAACTTAACAGAAACTTTGTTAGCATTAGTAAAGGCATAAATAGATAATAAATTGGAACAAAAAGAAGGAACATTTAGAAGATTATTTAAATGAACATAATGATTACTTAAACAACACATAAAAGACTTAACATCAAATATAGGAAATTTTGTCTTCTTCTGAACCAGGATATTCTGGAAGCAAATTTAAATTCTATAAAGCAAAAGTTAAATGGTCAGTGACCTTAGTGCTCTAAATCCATAAATGAGAAGGTGGGAGAGTTGGATTGGTGGAAGCAAAATTAGAAGATGGCCGAATTGGTTGATTTGTGAGTATAATTGCATTAGTTTGTCTTGTGCAAGGCGAGGAGCAATTTCTTACCATATGGTCGAACCCATAACAGTGGTGACATTGCAGAGTGTCCATAGAAGAATTATAATTGAAATTCTGGCTTGTTTAAAATGTTTGATATGGACAGAAAATTGGAATGTATCACTTTCATCCTCTTCCAAAAGTTTGTCTTCCTCCACATCCATAATTAGAAGTCATAGGCTATCTTTGTGTTGTGTTTGTCATAACATGGGATGTTAGAGATACCGATTCTTGAATTGGTGATTCAAGTCCTAGATTATTTTCTTCACTTAACAATAATCTATATATATTATCAAAAGAAATTGCATCGTGACGATACTCCAAACACCTAACAAAAGGTTTATTCCAAAGACCTAACAAAGGTCAAGAATGTTCAGTAAACATGATTTTAGACTATAGAGTGCTCTGATACCATAAGATTAAGCCTGGTATATTAATAATATAAAGTATAAATATATAGTGTACAAAGATATAGTCATGCAATACGGTAAGGCTATGCAACAATAAGCTAAGTTGCAACTCATATATAATAACCTATAACAAAATTATTATTATCTTTATCAACTTATTGTTATCTGTTGTAAAAATCGACCGGATTAGAGCAAGTTCACAGAGAAATAGGACTGAAGGAATAGTAATGAAAAGACAAATTTTACGTGAAAAACTCCTAAAGGGGGTAAAAACTACAGGCAAGGAAGAAGAATTTTACTACTGAAAAAGTTGGAGAATTATAAGGAGAAAAACTAAACGCACAAAAATACACAGAATATTTTTTTCTCTCAGTATGATTAACACCTTTAAACATTTTGGCATTCACAAAAAAATCCAAAATACTCTGGTCACAACCTTCCCAATGATTGCTCGATAATTCTAGAAAAAGAAATCTGTATAGCCATCACTTCTTAGGGCACTGTTAGGATTGATAGAGAAAACCACCTCTTTTGTAACACCCCACTCCCGCTGGACCCGAACCCGACATCGATGGTGATATCCGAGTTCGTGCCCCGCGAGGGTGGCAT
>JAOTAY010017580.1:0-14435 GCA_025629805.1 Erythroxylum baracoense
TATTTTATTTATATTTTTCTTATTTTAATTTAATATTTTATTATTTATAATTTTAAATTTATATGACTAATAATATAATTTTATGAAATATTTTATTTAATAAATTTATTTTATTTATATTTTTCCTATTTTAATTAATATTTTATTATTTATAATTTTAAACTTATATAACTAATAATATATTTTTTTAATTATTTATACAACAATTAATAGTTTATTAAATCAATTGGCTTTTTAGTCATTTTATCTATTTTCAACAATCGCAACCGTAACTACGCCTGCCAAACACCTATTTTCACATTTCAGCAGTTGCCAAAACAACAATCTCAAATACATAAGTAGTTACTGAGAATAAGTACTTATCATTTCAGCAGATTGATTTTAGCATGTTATCAACTGCCACCGCTCTCCCAAACCAAGCCCAAGTCCCTTCAATGAATAATGATGAAGGCATGCGAGTATTTGGTGTGGTCATCTAAAAGAATGCATTTATATTCAAGTTGAAACTAACGAGAGTCAGAGATTGATAGAAAGTGTTGGTGAGTAGGGGAATTTGGAGTTCTCTACATACATAATCTTCTTTTGTTAAACAAATTAACTGGCTTTTCCGTATCTGTTTTTTATCTTGATTTTCTTAAATAGTCCAGTTACATTTGCTCTTCCCAAGTTCATATCCATAACGCTTACAATAAATATGTGAACTATTGCCATAATTTTAATTAATTAATTAATTAATTATATTTTAATTATATTATTAATTAATTATATTTTATATATGTGTTAACTATATTTTTACCTATCAATCAATTTATTATATTTTAATTAGTCAATCAATAAATACTATTTGAATTAATTTAATATATTTTTGTTATATTTAAAAGCTATAAGAACTTTAAAAGGTTTACTATATAAAACAATTATGAAGTAAAACATATTAAGGAATGCACAAAATTTTAAAGGTGTTTGATATTTTTATTTTTTAAATAATAAATTTTATAAGTAGTAAAAATACAATATATGGCATATTGTAGTAGTTAATGACAACAAGAATAACACTCAGTAAGAGTCTTGCTGGAGTGCGAGATTTTGAGAGGTCTAGTAGTATACAACTTTATACCTACCTGGTACAGAGGTTTTTTCTGATGATTATAGTAGCCATTTAACAAAAATACTAATCTAACATGACTCATTATGTTATTTATAATATCAAAAAATTTAATATGGGACAATTTTCCTAAAAATTAAAAATTAGGGTATTTTAGCGTCACTTCTTAAAATTTGAGTTAATATCACAAAATTACTTAAATTTTATTTTTATATTAACCCTTACATGTTAGTAAACCTTTTTTTAACAAAATTAATAACATTTAGTTTTAAAAAGGAATAAAATATTCTTTTTACCTACAAAATCATTACTGTGATGTTGCTAAAATTCTCCCTTATTAGATTACGATCATGTTTCGCATATTTAATTCGCATAAGAATACTTGTAAAATAATGTTGAAGATCCTCCTGAGTAGAATATTTAAAGAAAATGACGACTCATCCTTACAGAGAAGCTATTTTTCTTTTGGTCCGAGCAAGCACATCTCTAGGGTATTAAGCTATTAGATAACATATATATGTTCTAACAAGATTCACTTATGTCTACGTAATTAATAAACAGTATGTACATAAACTCAAATTTAACAAATAAATTTTGAATTAAATAAATTTTGAAACAAATTCCAATTTAAAAAACTAACTGAAACGATTTGCAATCTTATTACAAAATGAGGGCGTTTTACCATTTCCTTTCAATGCTCTCATAATGGTTATTTCTTTGGCATACAAATGATTGTGCAGGCAAATCATCTTCTGCTAATTAAAACTTAGCGTTTAGGCCTTAATATCAAGTGAAGAGTATCTAATTACCTTAATTTTATGTCTAATCGTAATTTTAATTTTTAACTTGATTTTAAATTACTTTTTGCGACTTATCATATGCATGATTATTATTATTTTAGTTCTCCTAACAAACATAATCAAAAGACCTGCAAGTTACTAAATCAGTGGAAAACAAAAAAAAAACTTTTCTTCTTTGTTGAATCTCAAATCATAATGAAGTTTATGGTTGCTAATGGTCTCAACGCTTGGATTAGAACCTTTGTTATATCGACAATTGGTGCCGCTTGAGATGAGGTGGCACGATAGAGATGAGACCACCAAGTGGGGGACACATTTTTGAATTGTAAAGGATTTCATTGTATGATCTTTTTGTAGAATTTCAGGAACGATATGCAAGACTGACGAGCCTTGTCAGTCTTACAATTCTTTTTTAAAAACATGGCTGGTGATTGGAGGAAAAAGGTCATGGAGTCTACGGTTGGCTAATTTTCAATGACTCACTTGGGGTCACATGGTGCGGCATTGGAGTCGATGGGAACAAACTTTGTTGATAGGCCTTGTGTAACTGTTGATGCTTCGACATAATGTCGTAGCAATCGATGATGCAAAAGAGATAGATCCTGCATCGAGTGGGGAGATTTGTGTTGAGCCCAAAGGAGATTTACTGGTGGCCTACATTTTTACAACATTCGGGTCAATTAAGGTAAGGTACCATGGTTTGAGTGAGTTAAAATGTTCAGACACAACAAATGAAAACCTTGAAGATGAGCATAACTCATTTATGGTTGTTGGCTTAATCGACGTAGGCTCAAATCGAAGGGAAGAGACTAGTGGGTTCCTGCTAAAATCACAGAATTCTAATGATTCTTCAAACTCCAATTAAGATACCACCATTGTGACTGCCAATAGCTCAACAAATAGTTAGATACCCTGCAATAATTCACATTCCACTATTATTAAGCAAGCAACATTTGACTTATGAGTTAGTAGAAGCACTCGCTATAGAAAATTAACAAAAAAAAGGTAAAGAAAGGAACAAGAGTAGATTAATAGTAGTAGCCTCTTGTAGGTCCTACAAGTGAAAGAGTTCAAGTTATTTGTGGTAGAGAACAAGACATGACATTAAAAGATCGAAGAATTAGCGAGATAAATTTGAATTTTACCTTCTATAGATAAGAAAATAGAGACGGTGGGTCGATTACAAAAGCCTTGTAAAGCTTGCATAGGTAGTACTCTCCTATAATTCTCAATGTTAGCAGGAGAAGACTCGTAAAAACTAAAGCAGACCTAATAAAGAAGCTTGAGAACGTAAGATGAACCATCTATAAGAAAAAAAATGCTAGTGCTACACCCACACCCAGTTATTAATTTAAATCCAATTATAAGGTTTTCAAGAAATCAAGAAATAAGGCAATAATCATATTAATTTTATTACGGACACAACATATTTTATGAATATAAAGATTTGAAAAGGTCAAGATAGAGATGAATAATGGACTATATAGAGTGCAATATGCTACTGAGGTGAATACAACTTTAGAAGAAACAAAAAGATGAATTTATGTCACTATGATCCAATTGAGCATATTAAAAATCTGAAATTTTCTATGCAAACTATTGTTTAAACAATTCATCGAGTAGAACATTTATGTGTAAATTAAGCAAGAAGGTCACTTTTATAACATCTAAAGGTTAAAATTGGTACAGTATGAAATTTTGTAAGAGAAATATTATAAAAAACATAAAATTCTAGCAATAAATAAGTCCATTAACTCTTTGACGTGCAATAATGGAACAATGAAGACGTGACATCAAGAGGCAATTCAGACATTGTATGGGAATATAGCCAAGCTCTAAGTTTAATCTCATGCATTTTTACCGGAGCAAAAGTGTTACATGTCCTTAAACTTTTATAGGTTATTAACGAAAGTTTAGAAGAAATGGACATACTTGCATCGAAGAGGAGTACAAATTGTTCGTCGTTTCTGGGTATGGTTAAAACGAACACCTCCAAAGTAAACATCAGGAAGCGTGTGAATTTGCAGAAAATAAAGCAAAAGATAGAATTTTGATATAATGAATTAAGAAGAAAAAAGAAAAGGAAATGGAGGTAGGATCTAAAAGTTGATAAAGTCACTAATAGCTTTTGTGGATGGAACTTCCAATAGTCTTGTTTAACACGAAAAATCTGCAACTGATGGGAATAAAGGAATAGTAAAGCCTTTGAAGTAGTATATATGTAACAAAGGCAAATTACTGTTTCTTTTTTTCTTCAATTAGAAAAAAGTGCAAAGAGTGATATAAGAGGGCAACAGTGGATTGGAAAGTAAACAAAATAGGTCTTGATTCTTCATCGTGACTGGCTATATAGGCAACTCCTTCTGCAAAGCTCGACTGAAAATTTATCTGTGGCAAAGTTTTCTAAATTACAAAAATAAGAATTAGAAAACAAAATGTAACCAACAAATAGAGCGATTGATAAATTCTGAGCTAACGTTTATTCTTTATTTTGAACTCGTGGATAATGGAACAAAAAGGAAAATGAATGATTAAAAAGAACAAAAGATTGAGAAGTAGTAGGAAAAGGGTAAGAAAAAACTTACTACAAAATTTGGTGGTAGCAATCATATGATAATGGAGGTTGTTGTTACAATACCAATCACTATGTTATCTCTCTAAAAAAGGCAAGCCCTTAAACTTTTTACAGCCTTCTTCACGTTATCACCTTTACCTCTCAAAAATCGTCCAACATAAGCATCACTGCAGAATATCTCCTGTGATTAGGTAGAACATAACATCAATGGCAATAGCTATTGCCTCTAGTAATATTATAATCTTGAAGATAAAGATATTTGAAACATGATAGGCTTTTGTCTGAAATTGAACAATTGGATTGCAAATAAAAAACTTGACGTCAAACATTCAAATTGAAAAGGAGGTATTCATAATTACAATGGAGAAATGAGGCAGAAATACAGTCAACTTTAAAGTTGACCCATGAAATAAAATTAACAGTGAAAATACACAAAACCACTACCTGCTTCAACGAGAGAGGAGTTAGTTTTCTTAGAAGCTCTAGCACAACTTCATTTTTCTCATTGAGTCGATTACCTATTTATGTCTTGCCCATTCCAAAAAAATGACGTAATATCAAGGGAAAGAAAGAAGGGAAGAAAAGTTGGAAATCTTCTCCTTTACACAACAATTGAAAACATGGGGAAATATTGTAGTTTAGCAAGTGGACTATAGTATTAACTTTTGTCAATGTGTATTTTTTCATTTGTTTTCTTGACAATATGATTTAATTGCTTGGAACTAGAAAAGGGGACTTGATATGACATGCATACTCCTGTTTGTTTGTTCATGTTCTTAAATTATCTTTATAGAAGCATAAAATGTGGATTGATAGGAAAATCAGAATTTAAGATATAGTTAGTTGTGTCAGATAATTTAGTGTTAACAATGAATGTGCTATTTTCCTAAGCTCCTTAAGTTTTAAGGAAGTGAGGTTATAAATGAACCACTAACTTGATATGGGCGAATTTTTGTCAGCTTGTGATCAAGTCTTTTTATACTGGATTCTACCACTTAATTACTGCACTTAATAATTCTCAAATACTAGATATTTCCACCTTAATTATTGCAAAGATTTTTGTCAGATCGGCAGCGTACGTATTTATTGTATGCCTCTGTGTTTTTATGCAAGTGCAAATTTTGGGTTGGTAAGTTAAACTATTCAGTCAAGTAAAGACAACCAAAATTTATTTATCTGAGGGCTTCCCAACTTAAAAACTCTTAACGTTTGTGCCATGATGTCAAAATTTGGCATTTTGGCTTATTTTAAAGAGTTATGGAGAGGATGAATCAACACATATTTCTCCATTTTCATATCAGAAAACTAACAATATTATTTTTCTATACTTTAAGAATCAAAACAAAACTACGATTGCTAAAACTATAATATTAGCAAAAAGCAACTGAGTGCAGAGGTAACAAAAATATGAACAAAAAGTAGCTAGAGTGTAGGGATGGTCCAACTGTGTAAGTCATCAATGATTTCAGATGGGGCAGGCGATGATGATGATGATGATGGAGGTGTCAAGGCAGATGCTGGGGCATTAACAGGTTTTGTCCATCAGTGCAACCGTAGTTGAAATTACAGAGGAAATATTGTCCTCGTCTTAAATTCAGAGTGATTAGAGTAGGGTTTGTGGAACCAACAAAATAGTAACCTTGCTAACTTGAATAACATCATGAAACCCATTTGTGAAATCGAACGGTGGACATCGATTAATCAAAAAAAAAATTCACTAACTAGAATTTTATGCATTCATAAGACTTATATGCGATAGCTACACATCACAAACTTACAGAAGATATATCTTCTATAGATTTCTTAAAAAAGACAACTGCAAAAAAAGGCCAATTTTAACAAAAGGAAACATTTGACAGTTCCCATCACAAAAGGTAAACTTTCTCACTAACCTTTTCTTCATCCATAAGTTCTATGTTATCATTTGCATCAATGTATTTTTCACTTAAGGCTAGGAGAATTTCAACAGCCCCTTTCTATTGTAACTGCACTTGAGAGTCAGGCTGTAAGGTAAATCTCTGAGTAGCTAATAAAAAAGAGCTTAAATGCATTGAAAATGCGAAAATGTGATGATTGAAAATGTTAAATGCATTTATTCCATGAATGCATGAAATATAAAAGGAGTTATGACCAGAGTCGTTAATGAAAAAGAGCTTAAAGCTCAGACATCTGTGGTAAAAGCCTATGGTTCAATTTATATGATAGAGCCTGGTATCCGCAACGGATATGGGACAATATACTAGAGCCTGGTATCCACAAAGGATATGGAACAGTGAAAAAGATACTCAGTTATAACAACATAATAAATAAATTTGAGTCTCATAAACATTGCATATACATATGATATGAATAACTTATGCAATTACAATGTTTTGAGAACTTGTATTATATGAAATGTGTGAATGCTTATTGATGAATATGTCTTGCATGATTATAATGAAGTGATGAAATGTATAGTTTTTTTGAAATGGTACATTTATGTACAAAGTGTTTTGTGATATTAGATGATAGAAATTGAGATGATGTGAATTATATGATGACATAAATTGTGTGTTGCATGACAAGAGTGAACTATCGAGGATGGTAACTCAACTGGGTTTGCAAAACTTAACCAAATTGCAATGTTGACATTTTTAGGTTTAAGAAAGCAACGACTTAGCTCCTAAGACTACTTAGAAGAGTTTTTGGTACAAATTTTGGATAGAAGAACATGGCTCAAAGGTCGGTCAGTTGGGACTGAAGGATTAATCTTAGTTTTTGTTAAATCCTTATGTTGTAGCATATTTTTTAGACAGAGCTGTAACTCTAATAGACTGATATTGTATAAACATGAATGATGGATATCATGCTACATTGTAAATTATGGTTTGCGAAATGAAATGTGAAGATTTTGGATTTAGACATTATGTTAATTGTGATTTTAATTATGACGCCATTCGTTATATTGATAGTGAGGTAGTACGCATGCCATTTCTATCAAGTATGTGCATATTCGTCTAAATGGTGTACGTGTACATGTTGGATGGAAGTGGGGTGTTACAAGTAGGACTAAATTTATTTTCCATGGAAATGACACTGAAGTTTACATTCATTTGACAACATTCGTGGAAGTAATTGACATTGTACGTGGAATACAACCCAAGTATTTACAAGTGTTAAGACCTTCAATGAATCACCACAGTCATCACCATCTGATGATGAACTATAAAAAGAAATAATAGAAGAGTTAAAGACCTTTACAAAGAATAAGTCACATCAATGAAACACCCAAAACTACTGGAACACAAACACCATACCACCACCATCCTTTGTCATGCCTCCAACCATAATCTCACCTAAAAGTCCCAGATTCCTAGTGTGTTGTCATCTAAAATTTTGATGTTATTACCCAGGACTTACCTACATCAATTTTCCAGTACACCCATGATTTGATCACAGTTAAATTCTAACAGACGAGTCCCATTGAACCTAATAGCTTATATAGCACCTGAACCAGTAATAGTAGAGCAATAGAGGATGGTCATTGCCAATCTTCCTACAAACTACAGTCTTTGGAGTGCTATGAGTAGTGGACTTAAGAAGAAGCAATGACAATGTTGTTCTGTAGTGTTATTATGAACAGTGTTGCAGGTTGAGGAAGATAAGAGATAGGCCAACAACTTTTTGTCCTATGGTGACAAGGTGGCAACAAGAGTGATGATGGCAGAGGGAAGGAAGGAGAGATGGTCAAAGATAGGGGGTGGTGAAGGGCATATAGCCCCTCTACAACATAGCTTCTTATAGTCTGTGATGAAAGTTCTTCAACAGTGAGAATTTGGACTTTGAGAAGCTTAGATGATAGAGAGAAAGAACGGGTTGGGATGTTGGTCTGTTCTCTATTTATTATTGAATAGGTTGAACAAAAGTATGAATATAAGGAGTTATTAAAGAGGAAGAGTTTGAATGGAGATGGAAACATTTTTAAGATTGAACGAAACTCTAAATCAAAAAAAAGAAGTTTGTTTGAATATAAACTCTAAAAATTTAGTAATCGAAGAAGACGATAAAGTTATGGGTTTTTCTTACTTATGGTAGAGGGAAAACCAACTGGGTGATTTTTTTCTTGTCAGCAAGAAATCATCCAGGAACAGATTACAAGAATGCTGCTAGAGCGATTAATCTTTAATCGACCCATCTATTGGGCCTTTTGATAACTTTTATTAAGCTTATTAAGGTGATTATCTTTCTAGATATGTTATGAATCTTTGCTTTCTTTCATGTGTTATCACATTATATTATCAATGTCGATTTTTTTCCGGCATGATATCATTTCTTTTTTATTTGACAGAATCCGAGATATAACTTTTGGAATCGATAGTTCATAAGATGTGCGCCTGAGCTTAAAAAACTACTTGAATTAGTTGCTAGTCATGTGTCAGCTTAAAATCCGTAGACGAGAGGATAGTCTTAGGTTGGGTTTCCAAAGTAGAAGCAAATGGATTACAAAGAAGAAAGAAAATTAAGTTTAATATTTAAAAAATTAATAGTTAATAATAGTTGTGATAAGTATAAAAAATTCACAACACTTAACTTAAGGTTATTTTCATAACAAATAAAAAATTAGATATTTTAACGTCACTTTTTAAAGTTTAAAAAAATATTACAAATTAGAAGGTTGTTTCTTATAAGTCAAACAAATTTATATAATTAAGAAATCAATAATCAATTGATTTTTAATTCATTTTATATTCGATCTTTTCTCCGGTAAGGTATGTGAAAGTTACTTTATTTAGAATTATTGGTTGCAAATTTAAAATTATAGATTAAAACAATTTTTTAATTCAAATATATTTTTGACAAATGCAAAATTCATCTTTCTCAATTAATGTTCAGTCTTTATGGTCCATGCCAATTGATATTCCTCCTCTTTTTTTGACCAGCGTATTAGCTCTTCTCGAGCAATCGAGCACTCTAAGAAGATTGAATCAATGTTTAAGAAATCAAATTGGACATTGAATCGGTCAAAAAAAAGTTTAAGGATTAAAGGTTGTTAACCACTACAAAACCAATATATGATAAATAAGAAGAAAAAACTATAAGAATAAATAAAATAGATTTGAAAATAAAATACTTTATTGAAATAAAAATATACTAATAATGTCTATTAATATATAATAAATAATAATTTAAATTTAGATTGAATCTAACATAAATTTTAAAATAATAATAAAATAAAAATTATTCGTAAAAGTTCAATTATGCTTAAAGAAAGTCAATAAAAAGGATTTTAAATTTATTATAACTTTTGTCAACGTCCTTAATCTAAACATAATTCTTTATGATTTGAATATTATTTTTTAGTACATGCTAAAATTACCTTAAGCAAAATTACTTATATATAGTAACTAGTAATTCAATTTATTAAACAAATTAATGATAAAAATAATAATTAGTTTTTTAAAAAATAATTATTTAAAAATTTTCAATTAAAGTACAACAGAAAATAAAGAACCTAAATTTTGACAAATATAATTTTTTAGTGAGATTAAACATATTTAGTATTTTTTAGGATAAAAATTGTAATTCATTTTATTATAATAATAACAACAACAACAACAACAATAATAATAATAATTCAAAAAAATTAATTAAAATTTAAAGAGATAAACAAAGAATACAGATTTTAAAAATATTTTATTAGTTAGACTGTGTAAGAATCTTGAAAAGAAAAAGCATTAAATTTATTGAAAAATAAAGATATATGAAATTAGCTTTAAAGCTAATAAAGAATGAAGAAAGAATGATTATCAGTTTCTCGATAAACATTTTTGGTGTTATTCTCGCTCTTTAATCTTTTCATCTTCTTCAATTATCATTCATGCCAAACTTTTTCTGTGTTATTTATTTATTTATTTAAATTTTGGTTCTTCAATGTATAAGAAAACCAACCGATTTTGTTGCTTAATCAGACGGTTTCCTTAAGAAAACCATCAGGTTTATTTTTTTTGTAAGGGTTATTAATACAAATCTGACAAAAAATCATCCCGGTTCAGTCCAATTTTAAAATTATTGATTAAAACTCAATTTAGTGATACATTTTTATAATTATATTTGTAATCAAAATTTGATCATCATTGCCTTTAAAACTGTGTTGAACTTGACAAATAAAGTCAACTTATCTAGTGTATAAATCTTCTACTTTACGAAAGTCTAAGGAGGGTCATAATATACGCAACATTTTTTGGTATTTTTACAAAGAGGTTAGTTTTGTAATTTGAACATATGATCTTATGATCACAAACGAGAAAATTTATCAATTTCTCTAAGATTGAATATTGTTGAGCATGATAAATACTGGAATGAATTTGCAAACAACGAACTAGTATGTTACCATTACAATTACGCAATGTATAGTGTCCATTTCTCTAGTTTGTTTTTCCTTTCTTTTATTTACACGATCCTTAAAATATTGAAAAGTCTGCCTCTTTTTGTTGACTCTTTTTATTAAAATACTATTCATTCAGATTTTTTGTGCAGGTTGGGGATCTTTAATCATTAATTTTACTGGTATACGGCTACTAGAAATTCAAACAATGGTGGCCACAAACTCTAACTGCCCACATCTTTATGGTCTATACCAATTGATATTCGTCCTGTTTTTTGGGTGTTGGGAAACAGGGTCGAGATTCGATCTCTACAATAGTGAAATAATTACAAAACTTTTTCATAATCTTTGATTTCCAGAAAACCAAGACCTCTTTAATTCTATAAAATGACTAACACAAATCATAATAAAGCTAAAACTTAATTTGTACCTTATTCTGAAGCTTGATAATAATCTTGTCGTATCCCTCAAACCATTCCTGAAACCGATCCGTTTCAACCACTGTAGCTGCATAAATGTTCAGCCTCTAACGATATCCACATAATTGATTGAAAGAACTCTGTAACTCTTACAGAGAGGGTTAAGCATGAAGTGCTAGCTCTATAGAGCTTAAGTATATTTATAATAAGCTTTGGACATTTTAGTAATTTAATTGAAATTAAATTCTAATTTTAATTAAACTTTAATTATAATTAAAAATAATTCTAATTAAATACCAATTATGCTCATATAAGATTCAATATCTCATATTGATCCTTATTTATTAAATATTTCAAATTTAATCATAAAGTTTTCCAGACTTTACAATCATGCCCAACTTGATTAAATTAACTTTGCTCTTTTTAACCCATTCTATATGTGAGACTCATTAGGTTCCCAAATATGTTGGCAATGATTATAAATTCTAATTCTAATTTTAAATTAGAATTAGATAAATTAAACTTTAACTATCCAATTAAACAATTTATAATCATAGATTAAGATTAGCATCTAGCAACTTATCAGGACCAGCCAAATATTTAGGAATGTCAAGGTAGTTTTGACTAACCTTTCCGTGCATGATTTTTTCATATAATTCAATCCTTTCATCAACCAATGTTCCAATTAGATATAGAGCATGGAATTAATGTCTCTATTTTTTAGTCTAATCATATTAGTTCTCTGCCATTAGATATCGATTCAATTAATGACATTTGTAAATGAATATACAAAGCATCATTTCACCTTAGCCAAGGATTTCCCAAATCAATACTAATCGAGAACAGAGAAACATTCTCCCTAATTACTTTAGGGTGATGAATCCTATCTTGATCATACAACTACCTCTATATAGTTCATGCTACGTCTAATGACTACTGATTAAATAACTTATGAGGTTGGGGCGTGGGCATAAGGGTCTTTATGACACAATCAATAATTCGCTTCATTTTTAATTAGGTCTTGCTCTAGCTTCTTTAGGGGTTATTACTTCCTTATTAGCTCAATATACAAGTCAAAGGATCACTTATACAATCATCACTATGAGAATTCCATAGATATACAAGTAATGTTCTAAATAGATTTCTCATATTAGGTATATTTAGTGAAATTGTTCTCTAGCAAGCACCCACACGTTTGTTTAAGTATCTGTATACTTTAGTGTGTAAGATCGACTAATTCCTTCATAAGGAAAAATATAACATGTGCTAGTCTTTTTATGTTTTATTAATATCCTATCTTAATAGAACAATGATTAGGAATATTTAGGAATAATATATAAACGCAATATGAATCTTATAATTATAATCTCATTATAATTTCATTTGCAATGTAAAATTATCCCATGGACTTTATCATACATCTAAACATGTACAAGATAAAGAATGCCTTTAAATAATTTGTCACTAGACTATAACCAAAGTAATTAGCTGTAGGGTATAAACTAACAAATCTCCCACTTGTACTAAGCCAATCGTTTAAGTATCTCATACCATATCATCATATGAAAATTATTCTACTACTGGGACAGTGGCTTAATGAAAGAATTCTACAAGATTCTCTATAGTGAGAGCACTTACTTAAATCTTACAACTCCCATCTTAATTATCTTCATAATTAAGAAATTTTGCCTAAGCACATTATTGGATCTTTAATGAGACATTAGCTCCTTATGCATTCCTAATGACTCTAATGTTCTACAATACATTACTGTCTTAAGCAATACAAAGAAACTCTATCAAGTTCACTAAAAAACTTGTTGATCCAATTAATCATTTCCATTAAATGAAAATTGTATTATGGCTCAATTAACGACCATTGCTACATTGGAACCTTTCCAATCCTAAATGATATTGCTCTAAGTATATAAACATTAATAAGGATTTACTTCTAAAGTTATATCCTTATCATTTTGATCTCAAATATCAACTCACACATACAGTAATGGATATCTTTAATACTTCATAAGTATCTGATATCTCAAATACTAAATACCTTTAGTATATTATCTATGTACTTGGACTTAGAACAATTTAAGAACGTCCAATCTATCTCTATAGATCTAATTCCTATAATTAAGTTGTTACCTTTTCATATCCAACAAGAGTTGTTCTTGGACAATTATGTGTTCAACAATTGAAAGTTAGAATTGATGTTCTCTGTGAGCAATATGTCTTCATATACTCCCACTGAAGAGGACAACAATACTCCCACTAACCTTCTTGTAGATGTGATAAATTCACAATCGTCTCAAAAGCAAACTCTTGTAATTTATTATGAAAGTGAATCTTTCAATATCTCGTGGCCTTTTAACTATACATCAAGTGTATTATTAAAGGCACAAGTTCCAATTAGATGTATTGTCATAAGATTTTAACTTTTCAAATTTCATCTTACTCTCATTACTTATCTTGAGAACCATTCTCTTGTAAGTATACATTGAATCAACCAATTTATTCAATGAATCTATAAGATTATATCCAATCTTTTGGATATCTCATAACCTTTTATTATCCAATTTAGTTCTAAACTAAATGGATAATATATGCTTCAGTTAAGCATCACATCCTTAAATCACTAGCTTTGATTCTTTCAAAGACCTAGCATTTCATATCTAATATGAATTCTTGCTAATTGATTCAATTGGAACTATTGAAGGTAAGTTATTGTACTTGGCATCGCTATAGAAAAAATAACATTGCATCCTACAATATCTCATATTGTATTTTACTCCTTACATAAATCCATACCTTTATGGAAAATTTTTATGAAGGTATTTACTAAAGAAACTCATTCCCTATAGATAACCAAAAATATAGAACTTGCTGCAAAGATCTCATTGATGTGCTTCAACATTCTTAATGCTTAATTTCTACTTAGATTTAAATAGTTTGAACTTTTTCAAAATTTTAAATCATCATTTCATTAAATACTTATGACTATATCACATAAATTCATTAGTAATCTAATGAAATATAAGTATTATCCTTTTTATGAATTGTTATTCTATCCAATACATTACATGTATAAAATTTAACAATTCAATACCATCATCCTTTCACTAAAGGTTGATTTGGTTATTCTTCAACTTTACAAGTTCCTTCATGTCCTAGT
>JAOTAY010017591.1:0-14435 GCA_025629805.1 Erythroxylum baracoense
CGTCAGAACACAGAGGACACGTCATCACATAGAAGATAGAACATAGAGGATAGACCACAGACGATAAATGGTCAACATAGAAGATAAAAGTCAACCACAGAGGACAAAACCCAGAGGATAGATCATAGGCCAAGGATTATAAGGAGTTAAGAAGTAATATGAGTTGAAGAATATCCTCTGTGTTACTGTTCACAGAGTATCATCTGTGTTACTGTTCATAGAGTATCGTCTGTGTTACTATTCATAGAGTATCGTCTGTGTTACTGTTCACAGATTTCCTCTGTGTTACTGTTCACAGACTTCTTCTGTGTCGATAATACCACCACCGATACAAATGCACTGAATCTTTATTTGTTATATCTAACCATATACTATTTCTTATACTGAATTACAAACTCTTATCACAATACTTACATAGCCATTTCGGTTTCAAATTCATCTTTTTATGATCGTAACAATTCTATAATTTCATTTCATTCCACCTGTACACTTTAGTCTCCTCGTTTGTACTCATTTTCGTAATGAGGAATCGGGTAATTCAAATGGTGAAAGTCCTTTGGAGAAATCATCGAATGAGGATGCCATTTGGGAAACGGAGGAACATATGAGTACTCAATACCCCTACCTATTTGAGTGGTAAGAAATTTCAAGGACAAAATTTTGTTAGGAGGGGAGAATTATAACATCCCGTTACCTATACGGCTAGAACAGTTATTTGTGAGACACATTTGTGAGACACTTATATGACTTAAGATAAATTAACGATAGATATAAGTTAACAAGTATGGATAGTAGTCTGCGATTCTGGCATTTATGTGAGTTTTGGCTTTTTGAGCGATTTGGTGTTCTCGAGTTAAAAAGAGAGTAGTATAGATGATATTTTCAGATTGGAGGTATAACAACAACGAAAACAATGTATAGAACTTGTATAGGCATGAAAGATGGTAAGTTTTGCTTCGTCTGTTTTCTGTATCCTCTGTGACCCACTTTCCTTTGGGATGATGTCATCTTCCTCTAGTCGACATCATCTTCCTCTATGATACTGTTTATCAACTCCTTCTATGTTATAACTGTTCACGCTATTGTCTGGGTTACTGTTCATGGTTATCTTCTGCCCTATTTTTGACCCTTCAGGAGATAAAATTGGCCTTTGAGGTCTGCTTGAAAGTTGTAGCTCTTAAGTCCTCTTTCAATCTGTCCAAAGAAACCCTAGTTTGGATGCCTATAGGAAAAGTTATACTAATAGCCCCAAAGCAGGTATATGTGTAAAGTGTGGACTCACCAACGCTGATCCTCGAGGTATTCAAGTTGAAAGGGATAAATGGACTAGTCGACTACCATCGTAATAGTCGACTGATCTAAGGGCTGAGTTGAGCCTGAAAAAGGGGAGTTTTGAGAAGATGACCCGATAATGATAAGTCTTATGATTTTCTGAAGGTTAGACTCTGGAATCGGGGCCTAACAAACACAAATAGCAAAGTCTAAATCCAGGTAACCAACTACCTCGAGATTTTCAGCTCGTCTATACATAAGCATGTAATCTTTGGTCCCTTGAAGGTACCTCATCACCTTTTCGGTAACTCTTTAGAGATCTATACCTGGGTTACTCTGATATCTTCCCAACATTCTAACAACAAATGTAATGTTAGTTCTTGTACAAACCTTAGCATACATTGGGCTCCCTACTACGGAAGTTTATGGAATATTTTTCATTTGTTCCATTTTAAGCTCATTTTTTTGGCATTGGTTCAAATTGAACCTATCATCCCTCGCAGTAGGTGTTATACTTGGTGAACAATCTTTCATCCGAAATCTCTCTAAGACCTTATTGATGTAGGTTTCTTAGGATAAACCTAAAGCGTATTGAGATTTGTCCCTATGAATCTTAATAACAATGACATAAGAGGCCTCACCCATATCCTTTATATCAAAACTCTTAGAAAGAAATTGTTTTACCTCATATAGCAAACCCTTGTCTTTGGTAGCAAGTAGAATATCATCCACATATAGAACAAAGAATTAAATTTTACTCCCACTAACTTTATGATATATTCATTGATCCATGATATTCTCTATAAAATAATATGAAGAGATATATTATGGAATTTCAAATACTATTGGCAGGAGGCTTGTTTCAATCCACATATGGATTTCTTAAGCTTGCACACCAAATGTTCATCATCACTAGAGGAGAATCCATTTAATTGTTTCATATAAACCTCTTCCTCTAGATCTCCATTCAGGAATGCTATTTTCACATTCATTTGATATAGTTCCAGATCAAATTGGGCAACTAGTGCCATAATCACTAGTAAGGAATCCTTCTTAGATAGAGGAGAAAAGGTTTTTTTGTAATCGGTTCCCTCTTGTTGAGTAAATCCTTTAACAACAAGTCTAGTTTTATATCTTTCAATGATGCCTTATGAGTCCCTTTTTGTCTTAAAGACCCATTTACATCCAATGACCTTTGCACCATTAGGCAGCTCGACAAGTTCCCAGACTTTATTAGATGCCATAGAATTCATCTCATGTACCATGACATTATACCACAATTAAGATTCGTTGTAACTCATGGCTTGTGAAAATGTTTTAGGGTCATTTTTAGCTCCAATATTATAGTCAGGTTCTTGTAAATACACAATATAATCACTAGGTATTGCTGATTTCTTGTCTCTAGTTGATCTTCTTAATATTGTATTAGCACCTTCATGTGAAGGAGCTTATACAATTGGTTGCTTAACAACCTCTAGTAATTGCTGAACAATCAGATCTACTAGATTATCATTAGCATCTTGTGGCATTTCAATGATTGGTTGTTCAATACCTATTTGACTTTGAGGGATGTTATAAATGACAATCAATCTATTACTTGAAGTAGGAGTTTTTATTTCATAATGATCATTGGCAATAACTAAGTTCAAAGATTGATCACTCCCACTGATCAAGTCATTCTCAAGAAACTTTGCATTTTTTTATTCCACAAACCTAGTACTATAAGATAGACAATAAAATATGGATTATAAACTCTTACTTTATATGGGCATCCCCAAATGCATATATGTCGTAAACTCGATTTGTAACTTTTCCATAACTCAAATGGTGTTTTTGAAACAACCTTAGTTAGAACTCAATTTAATATATACATTTTCGTTTTAAAAGCTTCAATCCATAAGGATTTAGGAAGCTTAGAGCTACTAAGCATACTCCGCATCATGTCTAATAATGTTCGGTTTCTTCTTTCTGCTACAACATTTTGGTCTAGAGACCCAGACATGGTGCATTGAGTTATTATCCTATGCTCCCAAAGAAACTTCGCAAATGGACTTAGTGCTTGTCCATTCTCAGTGTTTCTACCGTAAAATTATCCACCTCTATCTGATCTGACAATCTTTATTTGCTTACCGCATTATGTCTCTACTTCTGTTTTAAATACCTTAAAGGCATTTAATGCTTTGTTCTTGTTATGAAGCAAGTAGAGGTACATATAGCACAAGTAATCTTCTATAAATGAGATAATAGTTTTCTGACCATACGAGTCTATTTTTGGACTACAAATGTCTGTAGGTCTCTAATATGTCTGAACTCCTCTTGGAACCTTTCTTTGTTATGTTGGTTTGCTTTCCTTTTATGCAGTTCACACAAACGTTAAAGTCAATAAAATCTAGAGTAATAAGTACTCCATCATTGAATAATTTTTTAATTCTTTCAAGGGAAATATATCCCAATCTTCGATGCCACAACATAAAAGATTGTTCATTCATAACACATCTTTTAATACCAACATTATTATGGACATGCATTGTATTAACATTTTCTTATAAATTATTCAAAAAAGACCATCAATCATTGTATCATTCCCAATAAGATTAGATTCATAATATAAACCAAATGATCTATTTGAAAAGTTAAAGGAATATCCCAAAAGTACAATTCTTGAAACTAAAATCAAATTTTTAGAGAAACTTGGAATATAAATTTTTCTTTCCAAATTCAAAACAAAACTATAATTCAAAACTAATTTGCATGTCTCAACAGCTTCCACATATGAACGCATCTTGCTGCCATAATAGATACATTGTTCATAGCCCACTGGCTTTTTGTAGTTTAGAAAACCCTGCAAGGTACTAGAAATATGGATTGTAGAATTAGAATCAATCTACCAAGTGTTATGAAAAACATCAATTATATTAGATTCATAACACAGAAGTGAGATTGAAATACCTTTCTTTATAATCCAAGCCTTAAATTTGGCATAATCTTTTTTCATGTGCCCTTTCTTTTTGCAAAAGCGACACTTGGGATTGAAATCATTTTTGATCTCAGTATAGACTGGCATTTTATCCTTTCCTTTTTGTCTGGCTTGCCCTTTATTGCTTCCTTCTATGGCCATATGTCCATTTTCACCCAATTCCATTTCCAACCTCCCTTCCTCTTGAACATAGATGGTTAGTAGTTCATTGATAGACCATTTATCCTTATGTGTGTTATAAGAGATTTTAAAGGGTCCATATTAAGGTGGAAGGGAATTAAATATGTAATGCACAAGGAAGGACTCGAACATCTCAACCTCAAGAGACCTTAGCTGAGTCGTAATGTCCCTCATTTGCATGATGTGCTCACTCACACCTCTAACACTTGTGAGTTTCATAGATGATAACTTAGTCATTAAGGTGCTGATTAGGGCCTTATCTGAAGACTCAAGCTGTTAATTAACAACCTTCAGTAGATCCCTAACATGATTACGTTCTTTAATAGAACCACGAATACTAGCATGAATTTTGGTCTTTATGTACATCATGCTGAGACGATTAGATCACTCGTAACTTCTATAAAGAGTAATTTTAGCCTAAGTGCTAGTGTTAGTGGGTATAGGTAGTTCATCTTTTTGGATAACATAATCAATATCCATCCACCCTAATTGGAGGAGAACCCTCTATTTTTATAATTTATAGTTATCACCATTTAACTCAGAAATATTACATTGAATATTAGAAAATTCACCGGTGAATAACAACATAAAATTTAAATAAACATGTAACATCCCGTTCCCATATTAAGGGTTAGAACCATATATTTCTATAAATGAGAAATGGCAATGAGAGATTAGGAAGTGCATTTCATGCTCATGCATACTATAACATACCTACACATGAATTTGATTATTGCACACATTATAATGATTGTACATGCACTCATTTGACATTTATGGGTATAAATGATTGATTTAATGTGATTATGATGCGGATAGTGAATATTTTGTTCTGAAAATTGGTTTGGTGAATTAAATTGTTGATTTAAAATTTTTGGGAAAATTTGAGAATTTTTTGAAATTTATGAGTATTATGAGACTAGGAAAAATGCCAAGTGGCAGGATAATTGACAAATGGTAGTAGAAATAAATATCAAATGGTAGTAGAAATTATTGAAAAGTGGCATTAGGATTTAATGACAAGAGTCATTAAAATTTAAGAGACAATTAGACTAGAAATTGGAGACAAATGGACTAGTTAATAAAGAGGACTCATTAGAAACCATAGGGTGGTGACATGTGGTAAGTGACAAGTGTCACTTGCCATGCCACACATCCATCCACGATATTTTCTTTGATTTCAAAGACTAACTTTTGTCTTTTATTTTCATTTAGTGCTTTCTTCTTCTCTCTTCATTTTCGATCTCCATCTTCTCCATTATCTTCATCTCTACGACACTACTTTCTTACCCACTCTAAGTTGATCCTTGCGACCATCTTTCTTCCCTAGCTACTTCATGATTTTACTATCTCCTCTTTTTCACAAGAAAACCTAATCTACTACATCTCCATGTTGATGATCATGTGGTTCAAGGAAAGCTAGAGTTTCGTGGTGATTGAAGAATTTGGAGTTAGAAACAAGTAAGTGTAAAGCATATTATTCTTAATAATATGTAGAATGAGATATGTATGATGATAGTTAGGGGTTACATGATCATAAAGTGGTGCTTTATTTATATATTAGAATGTGGTTGATGAAATGAACACATTAATGTCTTGTTTTTATGTTTTAATGATCAATATTTCATAAGTTGTTGTAGAGATGAGGTTGTAATTGAAAAAGCATTAAAATGATGTAGAAAGAAGTGCAAAAAAATGATTTGTAAATGGATATTCATGTTCTGTTTTCTTGCTATATAATATGTATATCTTTGATTGTTTTAGAGATGAACTACAATGAGTTTAGAGTTAAAGTGAGGGAGTAAAGTGGTACCTTGAAATGAGATGAATTAAGGTGATAGTTAGGAATGAAATGAAGGCAAAAAATGAAGTTGAAAATGTGCAGAAAATTGATGGTGAATGTGTATATATATGTGTTCTGTTTTTGGTGTTAATGATCAATCATAGAAAATGATTTGTTTGTGATTGATATTGAATTGAAATGGAGGTAATAATGAAGTGTAAATAATGAGGTCATATGCTAGAAATGACAAACTAAGCAAAAGAGACGAACTAGGATAAAAAAAAGTTAAATGTGTGCTGGAATATATTAGATGGAGTATTTGCGTTGAACAGGTATTTGTATTTTGGAAATATCTCGATCTGTAGATATCCAAATGGGATGATTTTTAATTTAGAGTAACGTAGAGACATATGGATATAACTTTTATGAAGGAATTGAATTTGAATTCTGTCATTAAGGGTTTTGAACATTGGCTTCAAGTTGAGTATTGAGTGTTGTCGCCATTTGAGAATAGTCTTTAGTATTTTGGGTATAACACTAGGAATAATGAACCGAATTGTATTAGAAACTTAAGACATAGAGGCATAATTGTTAAGAAGACCATATTACCTATAAACCTCATTTTTTAGGTCATAATAATAATACAAAACTGACCTAAAAATCTATCTTGAGAAAAACTGGAAAATTGTAGGAAAAAGGGAAGATTCGTTTTTGTCACGATCGTCCACCACCACGATCATGGGAAGTGCTTTTTCATGAAAATGTCTTGATTTGTGCAATGGTTGAACTAATTAAGGATAAGGTGTTTAACTATGATGCATTTGGACTTAATTAGGCTTGAATGAAGCTTAAATTAATCTTAGAATGATGCTTGGATTTAAGTGACTAAATGTGTGATATGTGTGAGGTGATAATTGAGGTTAAAATATAGTGAATGAATTGTTTGATGCTTTATGAACTAGATATATTATGGAAAAGGATAGAATTGCATGAATGATAATATGTAATTGAAGATGCTAAATCAATTGATTAGAGGTTTGATAGTGGATTGTAATCCAATTAGTATTTGAAAGTGTGGGATGATGTTGTGTTAGAGGTAATGAATTCTGGAAATTTGGTGTGATATTGGTGTTAAAATATGTGTTGAATTCGGATGAATGGGAAGGAAAATGGCAAAGCACGATTGTGCTTCCCCACGATCATGACCAGACTTAAGAAGAAAAAGAGTTATCTTTTGAGTGAAGTTTTAAACAATCAATGCTAAGGTGCTTCCATATGTGGTAATTAGAATGAGATCTTGAATGAACCTAATGGATGATGAATGAGATGAGTAAAGTGAGTAAAGTGCTTTAGGTATTAAAGAATGATTGAAAGATTTTATTGAATGATTATGAGATGTGAATAAAGGAAATATACCCGGTATTGTCAATATGAGCGTGCATTATACATTACACATATATTTATGTGCATAATTAAATGTTTATATGATAGTGCAATTAGTAATGTCTGTACAATGTGTGTTGCATGAAGTTGATCTACCAGATTCAACATCAACATTCAGACGTTTCTAAATCATGAAGCAAATGCTTATCTGAAGCGTACTTTGAGTCGACCTAGAAGGTCTCACATTAATTGTTTGTTATATTTTAACTTTTTGTATTGATTTACTTCTGATGTGAATATGATTATGATAATTCTGGACATTAACAGTCTAAGGAGTTTGATAAATGTGAAAATATATTGGTAGTGCTCATTGAATGTGAATTTGACTGAATAAGTGATTATCAACTTAAGTGTTAAATGTCAGACCACGATCTGATGATAAATGTGAATGAGAATGTGAACGTGAATGTGAAAGTGTAAGATTGAGCACAATTGATTGACTGAATATATGTGATGCATTTCATTACATGAATGCATGATAACATAAAGGTTGTTGTGACTGGAGTAGTCACTGAAAAAGAGCTTAAAGCTTAGAAAGTGAAAAAGAGCTAAAAGCTCAAAATGTGGTTAGAGCCTATAGCTCATTATGTATAATGAGCCCCATATCCTCAACGGATAAAGGATAGTTATTAACGAGCCTGGTATCCACTATAGATACGGGACAGTTATAGGCACCCGGTCATAACAATAAGAATTGAAATTGTGTATCATGAGCATTGCACATAAAATTGATATTTGTGTTTTAGATGATCAAAATGAACTAGTTGACTGCTTTGAATGTGAAATGTGGAATAAATGAACAAAGTGTTAAGTGATGCTATATGGTTAATGGTGAAATGATGTGTATTATATGATGACAGGAAGTGTATGTGAATTTGAAGCATGAATTAATGTGTTATGTGATTGAGTGAGCCATCGAGGATGGTCCGCTCACTGAGTTCATAAAACTCAACAAAATTGTAGCTTTTTTTCAAGTCAGAGGTGATCTCCAGTTAAACAAATTAAAGTCTAGCCACTACAATCGAATGAGAGATAGAAGTTGGGATCAGCTGCATTTGCACAATTCTTCAGTGATTTTTGTATATATATTTGAATTGTATTATGCAAATATTGTACAATGTTTTTATGAATTGTAAAGTGTAATGACCTTCATAATTGTGAATATTTATAAATGTAATGAGCCAAAGCGAGCTCCAGTTGTAAAAAAAAGTGTGTTGCTTGAATTAGATTATCGTGAAATTGTAATGACGTTTTTGATGAGTGTGATGTTTTAAAAAATTTTCTATTGAGTTTGATTGACCGTTGTAGCACGTCACCCTTGTAGAGTGTATTCTCGAGTACTGTTTGTGTGTTTAGGAATATATCCTATAGGAGTGGGGTGCTACAAAACATGCTTATTTCACTAGCTTTTGAAGCAAATAATCATATATCATGTTTTACCAATGTTAAAACATGCAATAAAATTTCAAATATGAATCATATAACAATTAAAACTGCCTGTAGGCTAAGCTTTAATTATTTAATTACGAGATTCATACATAACCTTTATGATGAAACTATCCAATTATATTCATTTTCTTAATACATGTGAGTAAATTAAGAAAAAGATAATTTTCTATTCCATCCTAATTAACCATGCAAATATAATAAATTTTCCATAAATTTTCCTGTGGGATAAAATTTATTATATTTAAATATGAATAATTACAATTTCTGTCATTTTATTATGTGTGATCCATAACACTTAATATACAATTTCTCTTAATTAAAGATGTTGTGGCTAATCTTCAACTAATTAAAATTATATTGATCACATGACACCTCATTTTATGTAAAATATTATTAATCAAGGTTCCACAAAATCATTTAAAATTAATTAATCATGCATCAATATCATATATATATATATATATATATATATACATGAATTTAAAATCAAACAATGATTTAAATCATACAATTTCAACAAAAAAGACTAATCTGTCAAAACAAAAATATTTATCATTTGCAAATATAAGACAAAAGCTATAAAAATTGTAGTGCACCGCTGTGGTAGGGCATACACCCGAACATCACGGAGGACATTTGTGAACATACCGTACGATAGTGGCATGCTAGATCAGTCACATTCACTTAATATGACATCGTAAATAAATCACGAATATTCTAAATATCAATTCCTCATTCCATTGATAAAATATAGTTACACTGTAGCATTACACTCTATGATTTATATATATACAGTATCACAAGTATCTAAGAGCATGTTGCTCCTTTACAAAATATGCTACATGGAATGAGAACTAAACAAAAAAATTTCTATCCAAACTCTACAGTCTCAGTTGACCAACCTGAGCCATTTCTTGAGTCCAAAATGTAGTATTAGGTTTCTTCTAATTTTTCTTAAAAAGTAAAGTCTCCTCTCTCATACCTCAAAAGCCACGTTGCAATTTTGATGAGTTTTGTGAACTCAGTGAGTGAACCATCATTGATGCGCTCACTCATATCAAAACACATAGGCAATTAACATTTCAATTCACAAACAGATGATATAATCACATAATGCATATCATTTCACAATTTAATTTTAGAACAGTTCAGAAAACTCATTTCAGTCTTTCATTTAATGCATATCAAATTGTATATGCAATATACATGTGACTCACTTTCAATTGTTACTTTGTTGTGATCAAGTGTTTTTTTAACTATCATATATCTATTGTGAATACCGGGTTCATTGATAACTGTCTCGTATCCGTTAAAGATACTGGGATCATTTTAATACTGAGCTTGAGGCTCTTTATACACGTTTATGAGCTTTAAGCTCTTTTTCACTAGCTACTCTAGTCACAACTTCCTTTAT
The DNA here is from genome assembly GCA_025629805.1 of Erythroxylum baracoense. Taxonomy (NCBI): domain Eukaryota; kingdom Viridiplantae; phylum Streptophyta; class Magnoliopsida; order Malpighiales; family Erythroxylaceae; genus Erythroxylum; species Erythroxylum baracoense. The sequence continues at coordinate 10,519 of JAOTAY010017591.1, forward strand.
CTAATCATGCATATCATATAATGAGATGCATCAATTATCACATTATATGCAATCGATCACTTTCATTCATCATATATTATCACTTTTACATTTTCATCGAACCTAAGTCCAGCATTCAATATTCATGTTGAGTACACTTATTTCTTTCAGATTCACATTCCATGAAGCACTTCCAATATTATCTCAATTATCAAACTCCTCGGACCATCAATGTCCAGAATTATCACATTTACACAATTATCAGTTCAATAATCAAAATTTAAGCAAATACAATTATTCCTAGTGAGAAACATCTAGGTTATTCACATTACACTCCAGATAGATATTGCCTCAATGTCCCGGCAATGTCTAGATGTTGTCGTTCTATTTACACTTCTATTTCATGTAATACACACATTTATAAACAATACTAATTTGCACAATCATATAAGCATTCAATTATACACATATGTATATACGTGTTATGTACAATGCATGCCCAATTTGACTATTCCTGGGTATGTATCCTTACATAATAACTCATGATCATTCAAACATCACTAAAAGAAAATATTTCACATTCAAGCCTTGCTCACGATTGTGGTGGACCTTCCTATGATAGTGACAGAAGTTGGTGCAACAAGACATGATCATGGGGACTCTGCCACGATTGTGACAGAACCTAAATAATCTAAGTCATGATCGTGCACTAAAGGCCACGATCTTGCCCTGTCTATTTTTCCCTAATTCTCACGCAGTTCACCTATTTAGAAACAATACTAACACTTCAAATTTTTCGGATTACAAACCTTTTTATCCTACTTCAATTCATGATCGTCTTGCTTCCATCTTGATTACACTAAGGTTCCTTAAACTTTGCTCATTTTGCCATTAACAGTCACTTCTCATACATACACACATATATCTCCAATTCAAGAATACTATACTAACATTTTTCATAACACATCCAACATATCTTGTACATAGTTCATCATTTCTACTTCTTTTTTACCTCAATTTCATTTTAATATCATTTACATAAAAACATAACATAATCTCTGTCATTCACTAGCATACATAAATCCTTACTTCTCATTTCAAGAACATTACTCAACATCTTTCTTAAGCATAAATTTCATCTTCATTATTCCTTAAATCCCAATCTCTTTCATCCACATAACAGCCTATAATTTATAGTTTTCATACTCTCAAAAACAGAACACAACATATACATTCATTCGTCAAATTTCTGAACTCATTCAAACACCATTTTATAACCGATCTATCTAAAAAAAATCTTTAACACAACTTATAATCTATTTTTGTTCATTTACTAAAAACAGAACATAAACCATCTTATATATTTATCCACGTTACACATATATTCAACACCATTATCATGATCATTCAATCCCAAAATAATCACCATATATGTTTCATTTAAAACAAACCATGAAGATCAATAATATACTTACTTGATTAAACTCCAAGCTTATTCAAAATATCACATAACCCTAACTCTAAAACAGTAAACGTTCATCATCTTTCAAGAAGGAAAGATTAGGTTTTCATCATCAAAATGAAAACGAATTAGTTTGAAGTAGCAAATGAAAGATGAGAGAAAACACAAGATCATGAGGTGAGGGTGGGATAGTCATGAGTGAAGAAAAAGAGAGAAGAAAATAACAAAGAAGATGACAGTGTTTAGCAAAATGAAAAACAAAATAAAGATAGTCTTTCAATTAGTAACTATTGTGGGATGGTGAGTGTGGTAAGTGACAAGTGTTGTGACACTTGTCACTTGCCACATGTCACCTTATTGTGGTCTCCAATTGGTCTTTTAATAACTAGTCCATTTGTCTCACAATTTCTATACCAATTGTCACCCAATCTTCAATGCCACTTATCAATAAATCCTAAAACCACTTGTTAATAATTTCTATTATTACCATGTGTCAATTATTTCTACTACCACGAGTCAATTTGTAATGTCACTTGGCATTTTTCCTAGTCCAAAAATACCCATAATTTCAGAAATTTCCTAATTTTCACAAAAAATTCAAAATTAGTAATTATAATTCACCAGATCAAAATTCACGACATAATAATTGGTAATTCACATCATAACCATTTTAAAATCATTTATACCCCAAAATATGTCAATTGATTCTTTGTAATGTGTACAAAAATTAATATTCACATGTGTATATACTAATGATATGCATGTCAATGAAATGCACTCTCATAATTATCTCTACACTATCTCTCTTATACAGTGGTCTACGACCCTATGTCCTAACTTTTAGTATAAAAAACTGGATATTACAAATTTGCCCCTTAAGAAATTTTTTCCTCGAAATTCTTACCTGATTGATCAAATATGTAGGGGTATTAGCTCCTCATGTTCTCCTCCATTTCCCATGTAGCTTCCTCGCTCAAATGATTCTTCCAAAGGACTTTCACCAATGGGATTACTTGGTTTCTCAATTGCTTCGTCTAATAATCTACTATCTTGACTAGTTCCTCTATATAACTCAGATTACTCGCAATTTTCATCTCCTATACTGGTAGCACATGTGTCAGATCAAATCGATATCTCCTAAGCGTACTCACCTTAAACACATTGTGAATCTAAGACAGTTTTGTTGGTAAGGCTAACTTATAAGCCAATGGTCCAACCCACTCTATAATCTTATATGGACCAATATATCTAGGGCTTAGTTTACCCTTTTTACTAAACCTCAGCACTCCTCGCTAAGGCGATACTCTCAGAAACACTTTATCTCCTACTCCATACTCCATATCCCTCCAATGTTGATCCACATAACTCTTTTATTGATCTTGTGCTACTTAATTCGACTACGGATCAGTTTTACCTTATCAACAGTATCTTAGTTTAGTTATGGGCCTTCAACAATTATTAGACCCTCTTCATCCTAATATAAAGGCAAACGATACTTTATACCATATAACGCCTCATACGGTGCCATACCGATGCTACTGTAACAGTGATTGTTATAAGCAAATTTAATCAAAGCTACATACTGATCCATTCTCCTTGAAACTCCAAAACATAAGCTCTGGGCATATCCTCAATAGTCTTAATAGTACTCTCACCTTGTCCATCTGTCTGAGGATGAAATGTTATACTGAAGTTCAACTTTGTACCCAAAGTTGTCTGCAAACTTCTCCAGAATCTCTCTCATTCACTTATCTCCAAGCTAACTGATCCAATGAGTTATTCTTTCTCACTGGCAAGAAATGAGCCGATTTTGTCAATCGGTCAACAATGACCCATATGGAATCATATTGCCTAGAAGTCCTCGACAAACCCATTATGAAATCCATAATAATTCTCTCCTATTTCCACTCCAGAATAGGCAATGGTTATAGCTTCCTAACTGGAGCCTGATGCTATGTTTTAATCTATTGGCAAGTCATACATTTAGCCACTCGCTTCTTCATCTCTGGCCACTAGAAATGCTATTTCAGCATATTATACATCTTGGTAGTACCAGGATGCATAAGATAGGTTGCTATATGTGCTTCCTCCAAAATCTCTTTTCTCAGATCATTTATATCAGGAACACACAATATCTTTTTCAACCACAATGTCCCATCTCTCAATTCAAACTCAAAATTCGGATTCATTTTCAATTTCTCAATAAGCTTCATTAATTCAGGATCTTTACTCTGGGTTTTTTTATCTTTTCATGCAACATTGGTCTAAGCTTTAGTGTAGCTATCATTCCTTCATTATTGTTAGACCCCGTTATCGGAGTCTAACTCCTACTTGCTCTGATACCATAAAAATGTCCGACCCCATTTCTGGAGTCTGACTCAGACTTGCTTGCTCTGATGCCACAGCTGTTAGACCTCGCTTTTCGGAGTCTAACTCTTTCATGCATGCAGATTTTCTTAATACGTAAGTTATCTTC
>JAOTAY010017602.1:0-14435 GCA_025629805.1 Erythroxylum baracoense
TATGGGTTAGTATGAGTCTTTGAGCTTAAATGTTATGTTTTTGAGGTACCTTGATGTGTTTGTTAGTGTTTTAGGGTCAACGGCGAAGAACGGAGAAGTTTCGAGCCAAAACCACAGCCTACAGTTGTGACACAATAGGCCACAATCGTGACAAAAAGATATAAGCCACCATGCCCTAGGCTACGATTGTGATAGAGAGATCTGAACTAGGCCACGATCATGGCACTTGGGCCATAATCATGACAGAAAGGGGTAGACGCTTGCCACGATCATGGCAGACAGGGCCATAATTGTGGCTGCATCAGGCAGACACGAAAATAAGTGAAAACGTCAAGTTTTGAGGAACATTTTAGACTGTTTCGACCTTGAATGAACCCTAGGGCTTCCAAGGTATTTACTGAACATAAAGAACAAAAGGGAGGAGATTTCGATCAATCACCACAATGAAACCCTAAAAGAGAGAACTTTGAGAGATCGAGAAAGAGACAAAGGAAGAGAGAAGAGGAAGACGACGTAGACTCGACGTGCTTCTCGAAATAAGAAGCTTTATGAAGTTACAGCCGCCCATCGTCCATTTGAGTTCTATTCCTATGTATTTCAGTTTATTTGATTATAGAATTGGGATATATATTTTGATGATATAATTGAATTGTGATTGATGTTCTATACTCAACTTTGGAATATTTTCTTTTATTTAATGAAATATGATTGTTTTATATGTTTATTGAATTAATTTTGGTTTAATTCTGCACTTCATATCTCGATAACAAATTGAGAGGGTGAATTAAGAAAAAAAATTAAATTGGGCTAACGAGAGTTATGTAATTTAATAGATTCAGAATTAAATCAAATGGGTAAATATTATGTAGAGAGATCACATATAGGTTTCCAATTGTTTATTAGAGAACTTAAAAACTGATTAGGTTTTGGATTGGTTGTTAATTGAGAGATTACAACTATCTATAATCTGATTAGGGTTTATGTTTTAGGGGTCAATTATAACTCGAGAGAGAGTAATTGACCCTAGGATCTTCTAGAACCATTAATTCGATAAATCGTAATCGGTTAGGTTAGCATTAAAGATAGATAATTTTCCCTTTCTCTCTTTCGGTTAACTCACTGGGTTGAATTCTAGGGTGTGCTATCATTGTTCAACAAATCAATCAATTTCCATTAATTGTTATTCATTTTTAAATTGAAGTTGTTAATCGTTGTCATGATTGTTTTCCTTAAGTGTTAATTATCAATTATTGTTTTACTAGTTGATTTGGTTTATTTGATTTATTTAGTTCTCGTGTTTAAATTCTTTGTCTGTTAAATATTTGTTTAATAGTCTCAGACCTTAGATTTTAGGATTAGATTAACCCTCCTCGTGGGATCGATACCTTAGGTACTACACAAATGATCCATATGCTTGTGGTATTATTGAGGTTAAAAATATTAAAACTTATCATTCATAAATTGTTGATCATGATTCTCAAAAAATTTGAAAAGGAAGAAGAACAACAATTTCATTGCTTTTAAATTTGAAAAGAAAAACAACAAGAAATTTGAAAAAAACAATCTATGAACGTTAACTTTGGGGTTTTAAAGGGTATAGGCTCTCCCTTCATTTTACAACTTTGAAAAACTAATGAATATCTCCCCCACTTGTAGAGATAAGTATCACACTATGTATAGGTATTGTGGAAATGAATTACCTGGAAAACGAAACCTTTGTGTGGTGTCGAAGATGAAGACTCACATTGGTGATGAAGATGAAGACGGACACTAAAGACGAAGACAAAGCTGGGAACTCAAACACTAAATTGGAAGAGCTTTAATCATAGATATGAAGAGGAAGAAATAATGAAAACGACAATTTATGTCTTATGTTTGTTTAGGTTTTCAATTTCATAAACGATATGTATTTGGCTTCACCTATGGGGATGAATACAAAAATTTTCGTGAAAAGATCAAACTTTCACAACAATTTTTAAAAACCATAGCCAAAAAAGTAAACGTAATGTTGATTATCTATCTCATTATATTAATACAATCATGTATCATTATATTAATTATAATTACTAGATATACATTCATATATCATTATACTAATTACCATATATAATTATATTAGTTACAATATAATTAAAAAATAAATATTAATTCCATGATATATGCTTAAATGTTGATCCATTTGATCTACTACACTTAGTGATTAATGCCTTAGAAATGCTTAGGATACACACTTTAACTCATATTTGATTTTAGGTACATTTTGGAAATGAAAGAGTTAAAGTGAGTCGAAAGGACTACATTTGAGTTGTTTATTAAACATTCACAATCCTTTGTCCTCATGGAGTAAGAAGAAGAGGATTAAAAGTAAGAGAAGACAATTAAATACTGAGAAAGATGAGACATATGTTGGAAATACAAAGAAGAAGGAGATTAGAGTAAGAAGAAGACAAGAAAATGAAAAGAAATGAAGAATGAACCATTAGAATGTCTCATGGCCATGCTGGAAAAGATGCACAACTATGAGTGTGTGTCACAGCTATGCAACAAGATGCATGGGCATGAGTTATTCCTCACGCCCATGCAAGATATTGATTTCTATAAACCGAAGATGAAGCAAGGTGATGCCATGCCATCCTTCTTTGCCACCAGCCACCGATGCATACTCACAACTGGCCAGCTCCCATGCATTTTCATAGCAAACATCTATGCTTCTCACTATGATGCCACTTTCCATGCTCTCATGTTGACAGCTCCCAAGCATGCATGACTCTCATCCAACTAGCTGCTTCTCATGGTGCTTCTCACACCAGTGTCGATACATTCTCATTCTAGCTAACTCCTATGCATTCTTCTCATGGTTACAGCCAACGCCTGATATGTGATTAAATGTTGATTCATTTGAAATAATACACTTAGTGATTAATGCCTTAGAAATGCTTAGGATAGTCATTTTAGCTTGTATTTGATCTTAGGTATATTTTGGAAGTGAAGGAGTTAAAATGTCCTAAAAGCATGTCCATTGAAGCAATTTTCTCAATTTCCATATTCTATTGATTCATAGAGCATGAAGAAAAAAAGGATTGAAAGAAGAAGAGGCAAGATAGAATGGCACGTTTAAGAGGAAATTGAGGGGAGATGAGAAAGTAAGTGTGGGGGAGAATGTGTCCATAGTCATTCAGAGAAAGCTTCCCCTAAAGTGTAAGGATCCAGGTACGTTTATAATTCCATGCAAAATTGGTAATAACTGATTTGAAAAAGCAATGTTAGGTTTAGAAGCTTCAATTTATGTTATGCCATATTCCATTTATACTTTATTAAATTTGTTATCATTAAAAAGAACACGTGTTACAATTCAATCGGTTGATAAATCTAATGCTTATCTCGAAGGGGTTATAGAGAATGTTTTAGTTTAGGTTAACGAATTGGTTTTCCCAATGACTTTTATGTGTTGACCATGAAGGGAGAACCTTCGTCTAATTCTGCACCTATCCTTTTTGGTCAACCATTTTTGAAGACATCAAAGAAGAAAATCAATGTGGATGTAGGAACACTAACTATGGCGTTTGACAGTGAAATTGTTCACTTTAATATTTTTAAATCTATGAGGTACCCTAGTGATGTTCATTCTATTTTATCAATTGACATCATTGATTCTTTGTCTTAAGAAATTTTTGATATGGATGGTAAAGATGATTTAGAAGTCATTCTTTGCACGAGTTTAACGGAAAACATTTTGCAAAATTCTAACTTGCTCATTAAAGATGAAATGGAAGAAATTATGCTAGCACTGCAATCACTGCAAACAATACCAAAAAGATATGTATTTCAAAAAACCAAATTGCCAATGTCTAATACGAAATCTTTACCTTCAGATGTGCAAGCACCAATAATTGAATTGAAGCAATTAGTAGAGCACTTAAAATATGTGTTTTTGGGAGAAGGAAAAACACTTATGCTAATCATAGCTAGGAACTTAACCAAACTTCAAGAAGAAAAGGGCCACGTACGACCTGACCTAATAGGAACGACTTCAACGCTTGTCTCTAGATAAAAAAACAAAACATGCCATCACCTACAACCTTAATTCTGCTGAGTACTTCTATAAAATGAAAACGGGCGACATTGTCTTATACTTGACATTTGTTGCCCTGGTTTATACCCTAGAGTACTCCTATGGCCAATTTGTCACCCAACCTCTTTAAACAATGTAAAGGCTTAACCAAGATTTAAGAAGAAACGCTCATTCGAGTGCTTAAAAACCACATTACAGCTATAAGGTGGACCATAATGGACATCAAAGGTATTAGGCTTTTGACATGTATGCATCGAATTCTATTGGAAGAAGGATCCAAACCATCAAGAGAATCGTAAAGAAGGTTGAATCCTCTAATGATGGAAGTGGTAAAGATGAAGATCTTAAAGATACTTGATGTTGCTATATTTTGTCAAATTTCAGATAGTAAATAGGTGAGTCCAGTCTAAGTAGTACTGACGAAAACTAGGATTACTGTGGTGAAGAATGAGAATAATGAGTTTGTGCCTATAAGAATTCAAAATGAACGGCGAGTATAAATTGATTATATGAAGTTGAATGCTGCTACATACAAAGATCACTTTCCACTCCCATTCATCGATTAAATGCTGCGACTTGCAGGATAATCTCACTACTGTTTTCTAGATGGGTACTTAGGATATAATCAAATTATGATAGCTCTAGAGGACCAAGAAAAAACAACATTGACATACCCATTTGGTACAATTGACTACAGAAGGATGTCGTTTGGGCTCTGCAATGCCCCAACCACCTTTCAAAGATGCATGGTAAGTAGTTTCTCTGAGTATGTTAAATGCATTATTGAGGTCATTATGGATGATTTTACATTTTATAGGGATTCATTTGATGCATGCTTGGATAATCTGCATTATGTACTTGAATGTTGCATTGAAACTAATCTTTTTCTCAATTCTAAATATTGTCATTTTAGGATTGAACAAGGAATAGCTTTGTGACATGTAATCTTTTCTAATGAAACTAAGGTCGATAAAGCTAAGATAGAAATTGTGTGAAACTTACCCTACCCCACAAATGTGCTGGAGGTTCGTTCTTTTCTTGGCCATGCAGGTTTTTATCATAGGTTTATTAAGGACTTCAGTAAGATCTCAATGAAAATCTGTCATTTATTACAAAAGGACATACCCTTTGATTTTAATGAGAGATATAAGGAAGCATTTGACAAGTTGAAAGAACTTTTGACTTTAACACCGATCATTCAACCACCTAATTGGAGTCATCCATTTGAGATTATGTGTGTTATTAGAAATTTTGTTGTAAGTGCCGTCCTTGGTAAAAAATGTGATAAGATGACTCATGATATTTACTACACTTCTCGAACACTCAATCCAGCACAATGTAACTATTCCACCACTCAAAGGGAGCTTTTAGCTATTATGTTTACTTTAGATAAATTTAAACCTTACGTGTTTGGTTCTAAAGTGATTGTATATTTTGATCATACAATATTAAGGTACCTTTTATTGAAGAAAGAAGTGAACTGAAGACTTATTAGATGGATTCTTCTGCTCTAAGAGATCGATTTAGAGATCAAAGAAAAGAAAGGTGTAAAGAATTTAGTCACAGATCACTTGAATAGAGTTATGAAGGAGGAGGAGTCAGTACCATTGCAAGAATTGTTTCTGGATGATCAATTACTAACACTTCAAGGTAAGGTTCTAAGGTATACTAATACTGTGACTATCTGGTGAACCATAAGATACCTAATGATTTAAGTAAGGCTAAACAAAACAGGATAAAGAGTGAGTCGAAATATTATATTTGGGATGATCCTCAATTGTGAAAGTGTTGTTTTGACTAAGTGATTAGGAGATGTGTGCCTGAATATGAATATGAATCAAATTTGAAAAATTTACATTCTTATGCTTGTGGTGGTCATTTTGGGCCTAATAGAACTACTAGAAAAATTCTTAAATGTGGCTTTTATAAATCAAATATTTTTCGAGACTCCTATATGTTCTGTAAAGCATGTGAACAATGTCTGAAACAGGGTAATTTATCCCATAGAGATCAAATGCCTTTATCTCCAATACTTGCATTTGAATTTTTTGATGTATAGGGCATTGATTTTATAGGACCATTTCCTTCTTCTTTTGGTTTTGTTTACATTCTGTTGGCTGCGGATTATATTTTTTAATGGGTGGAAGCTAAAGCTGCCAGGACTAACGATTCTAAGGTTATTGCAGAATTTGTCAAGTCTAACATTTTTGCTAGATTTGGAACACCGAGAGCATTGATTAGTGATAGGGGTACTCATTTTTGCAACTGATTTGTGAAAAACCCTTTTAAAGAAGTACCATGTCAATCATAAGATGTCTACGACCTATCATCCATAGACAAACGGGCAAGAAGAGGTGTCAAATAGAGAAATCAAGTCCATTCTTAAGAAAATGGTGAGCCCAAATCGTAACGATTGGAGTCAGCGACTTGATGATGCTCTTTGGGCATATAGGACTATATAGCAAACAACTATTGACATGTCTCCATACTGACTGACCTATGAAAATCTGTGTCATCTTCTAGTGGAAATTGAGCACAAAGCCTTTTAGGCCATTAAGCAATGCAATATGAAGATTGATGTGGTGGGTGAATAGAGGAAGCTGCAACTACAAGAATTGGAAAAGCATAGGCTTGAATCTTATGAGAATGCAAAAATTTACAAGGAAATGACGAAACAATTTTTTCATAAGATGATTGTTAGGAAAAATTTTGTGGTTAAACAAAAATTTTCACTCTACCATTCACAACTTAAGATTTTACCAGGTAAATTACATTCTTGTTCGATTGGACCTTTTGTTGTTACTAATGTGTTTTCATATGGTGCAATTGAAACTGAAAGCTTACAGACAATCAAGAAATTCAAAGTTAATGGTCATCAACTGAAACCTTTATATGAAGGATTCCAAGTGGAGGAAGTGGAAATGATAGGATTAGAAAACCCTTATTATGAAGACTGAGAAACTTGGAGTTGAGCCAATAATAGTAAACGAAGGCACTGCTTGGGAGGCATCCCAAGGGAAGTTGATTTCTGTCTCTTTACATTTTCGCAATTGCTATTTTCCCTAAATGCTCCATTTCTTGCATTTGATGTTACCTTAGGGACAAAGTAAGTTTTAAGTGTGGGGGTGGGGATCTTAATTTGTTATTAGGTTTTATATATGTTTTGAGCTTAATTGTGGCTTATGTGACTTCTTAAGCAGTTTTCAAAATCAAAAAAACAAAATAAAAATTTTCTCATTTTCTATTGCTTTTAAGAATATTGAGTCATAATTAGCGTGTGAATTGACTAGAAAAGTCCATAGCAACTTTAAAATGTACTTTTGCCCTTGAGATTAGTTAATGTGCATTATTCTTATAAGAGTGATGACTAGTGGTAAAAATAAACCAGTGATGTTTTGAGTCATATTAGACTGACACATTCATATCAGTCTCACTGCCATTTGTTATGTGTGAGCTTCATGACATATACATTCTTACTTTGCTTTCATTTTCTATTTGAGGTCATATTTTTATCACATACGTTTTTATGAAAATGAATAGGCATTCTTTGTTGATTACGAGTTATATTAGCCAAATAACCTACCCGATTATATGAATTTTCCTTTGCTAACCTTTTAAGTTTTATTAGCCTTTTCTTTTGTATAAACCACTTTGCATGCACCTAACCAATGCCCTAACCAAGACTTAACACTAGTGGAGCATTGTATAAAAGCCTGAGTGTGGGCATATACATACATATAGGTTGGTTATGTTTGTTAATATGCCATATTATGAATCCCATGTTGATGTAGCTTCTATCACTGTTATATTTGGAAAAAATATAGTAAAGAATAAAAAAGAAAAAAAGTAAGTTTGAATAAAAGTATCAAGGAGGAAATACAATTGTTATGGGAAGTTATTAATTAATAGTTTATCCTCCTTAAGTTGTATTGATTGGGTGCTTGAATATATTGCATACGAGGGGCTGTTGTTTTGGATGGAGCACTTTTTGTGTAATGTTCATGTGGCTTATGGTGTGAGATCTGAATTAAGTAGTGAAACATAGTTGTTGCATTCTTCATGGTTGACAGTATCCAGTTTTGCATGAATGTTAACCTGTGTGATTGATATCTCGTTGAGTATTACTTTTGGTTCACTAGCTTGATGGCTTTTATGCTACATCACCTAAAATATATCTCACCTTACATTTATCCGCATTACAACCCTAGAAAAGTTCTTTGATTCATGATTATATATGTGATTTTTAGTGATGGATAAATGAAATGATATGCAAATTTATTGACTGTTGTGATTATGAATGGGTCCAATTCTACCTCTAGATTACTTAGATTCTAAGGGTAATGAATGTTGATTGATCATGAGTAGAAGCTTTGAATGTTGAGTTATTTCTGTAGGTTTTGAAAGTCATTCATCTTTACTTATGGTTGTCTATTCTTAGGAAATATGGAAAATGAATAAAAGTTTTTATTTGCGATTTTGATTTTGATGATTTGCCCAATGACGGTCAACAGCTAAGTGTGGGGGAACTTGATATGTGATTAAATGTTTATTAATTTGATATATTACACTTAGTTATTAATGCCTTATAAATGCTTAGGATACTCACTTTAGCTTATATTTGATCTTAGGTACATTTTGGAAGTGAAGGAACCAAAGTAACCCAAAAGCATGTCCATTGAAGTGATCTTCTCAATTCCATATTCTATTGATTTATGGAGCATGAAGAAGAAGAGGATTCAAAGAAGCAGAGGCAAGATAGAATGTCAAATGAAGAACAAAGAAAGGAGAAATCTCACGATATGTATTTCTCATGCTTATGTAGTACCTCTCACAGCTATAAGAGGAGCTTGCATGGTCGTGCAAGGCCATGCACGACCGTGAGGTGCCCTTACACCCATGAGAGTTAACTCACGAGCATGAGAAAAATAGGTGTCTCTATTAATGCCAAGTGTCCAATCGATTTAAACTTAAATTTTACTACATAAAGAAAAGTGTGTGAGGGCAGAAAGGAGATTGGGACAGACCTAGCTAAAAACACTTTTCTCTTAATTTCACTTTGGTTTTTCTTTGTTCTTCAACACTGACAGTGGCAATGGAGAGGATGGTTGGTAATGAGAGCTTGAAGATGGAGATGGAAGGCTAACTTTCCTAACACCGATTCAGAGGTGTAATCGAGGTCGAGGAGCACATTAAGTAGAATGTTATTGTGTATCTTTTTTTTAACCTATTTTTAGATTGTTTACGTTATCTTGTATAGATTGATTGGGTATTGTATGAGAATGATTTTAATGCTCTATTGAATCATTTTCCATGAAAACCCATAGCTAGAACTTGAATGTGATACGTAATAGTCGTGTTGAAGATCGTATGTGGCAACTAATGGTTATAAATCGTTAAAGATAACGTAGTATAAGTTAAATAATCCAAGTTTGTGAGATTGTTGCTTAGATTGGTTCGTTTTTCTCACTTATAATCTGACTGTCTGAATAAACTTAGAGAACTTATTTTAGGTTTTCCAATAATTAGGGTTAATTAACGAGTTTTTCTTGATTAATTAAAACCTAAGGAAAAATAGGATTTAACAGAGCTCATTGTTAGTTTATGATTAGTAGTTTTAGGAGAGGTGTAAAGGTGATAATTCAATGAAATCTGTGAAATTGTGCTTAGGCCAAGATTAAACCAAAGAACTAGATTTTAACTTATTCATCAATTTTATTACTTTGTTGCCTCTTAATTTTATTTATTTTTATAGATTTAATTTTACTTTGATTTCTAATTTGCTTCAAACTAGAAACCCCCTTGTTTTACTTATAGAAATAATTTAGGAAAGTAATTGGAATTAATCTCTATGGGATTGACCTAGACTTACCGCTAGCTATAGTCTTAGTCTAATTGTTTATGTAGCTTTACTACGCGTGACCAATGCCCATGCATTTTCTTGACAACCCATGCCTTCTCATGGTGAAGCCATCTTCCAATAGCATTCCCATGACAACCAAGATAGAAATGCTTCTTACAGTTGTGAGAAGCTACTCATAGGTGTGACATGTTTATTCACACTTGTGAGGTGCTCTCACATCCATGAGAAGTAACTCACGGGCGTAAGAAGGACAAGTATCCTATTAGTGTCTAGGTGTCCTCGGTTTAAATCTAAATTTTGACTACATAAGGAAAAGGTTGTGACGACAGGAGGGATGTTCAGGACATAACCTAGCTGACAATGTTTTCCCTTATTTTCTCTTCAGTTTTTTTGTTCTTTAACATCGATAGTGGTGATGGAGGGAATGGATGATGGTAAGAGGTTGAAGATGGAGATGGAAGGCCAACTTCTCAACGCCAGTTCAATTAGATATCGAAGCCAAGTCATGGTTAAGCTATTTCATCTTATTAACATTGTAATCTCTTATTATTGTGTTGTTTCTGCTGATTGAATTGAGTATTGGTTAGATGATCTGAATACATTATTTTGATTGTTCTATTTTAAACCTATTACTATAACGTTAAATGTAATCTATAATTGTTATATTTAATATTTATTAGTAGCATTTAATGATCCCGTATCGTTAGGAACAACATAGGTTAGATAACCTAAACGTGTAGCCTATATTGATATTTTTCTACTTTGTAATGCTACTGCCAAATTGAATCTAAAGATCATATGGTAGGTTATTTGATAGTTAGGTTTAATTAATAACTGTATCTTAATTAAACACAACCTAAGGAAAAATCGGGATTATCAGAGCGTACTATTAGTCTCAGATCAGTAGTCCGAAGAGAGGTGTAAAGACGTTATGATGATGGAATATGCTTGATCGAGTTTAGGCCAAGATTGACCTTAAAACCGGACCTTTCTTACATTTGATACTTTAATCATTTTTGATTACTTGTTTTAATTTGTTTTTGATAGTTTACTTTTATTTTATTTTCTAAATTGCTAAAAATTCAAAAAAACCCCTTTTCTATTTTCCTTGCTTCAATTAATCTCATTACGGAAATTAACCTAACATTCCGTATAGATTCGATCCCGACTCACCATAACTACAAATTTTAGTGTGACGAGCCAGGTAAATTTCACAGGGCACTTGACATGCCTGTCAAATTTTGGACCCGTTGCTGGGGACTGTGGTAGTTTAATTTTTATTTTTGATTTTAATTGGTGTTTTGTGTATATATTCATTTATAATCGTTTCTTTTTTCTATTTGTTAATTTTTAAACAGTTGTTAATGTTGGTGTATGGTAGTGACTAGATCTCCTCGTAGAGAACTTGCTAGCTTAATTTGGAGATCGAGAGAACATTACGGAAATTGCACAGGGAAGCAATGTAACATCCCCTTTACCCATGTTTAGGCTAGAACAGTATATATATGAGAGATTATTGAGAGATTAGAAAATGCATTTCATGTTTATGCATTATATGATATGCACATACACGTGAATATTGAATTTTTGCATATGAAAATAAATGTACATACATTCATTGACTTATTTCATGAATACATTTAGCAGTAGAAATTAATGATCAAATATAGATCATGAATTGTTTGTGAATGATATTGAGTTGAAATGGAGTTGAGAATGAAGATTAAATGAAGTAGAAAAGGTTATCTTGTATAAGTGGTGTTAGGTGTAAAATCTGAAAAATTGGAAGATGAGTGCCGAAAAATGTAGCAGTAACATGTCCACTAATTATGCTTCTGTGTTTTATCCATAACTTGTTCTGTAGTTATCCAAATGAGATGATTCTTAATTTGGATTAAACTAGAGACATATGGCTACATTTTTTTATGAAGACATCAAATTCAAATTCTGTCTTTAAGAGTTTTAAGATTTGACTTGAAGTTGAGTACTGAGTGTAGTAGGAAAATGAAAGAAGAAATGAAAAAAAATGTGAAGGAGATTCGTGAATGATTTTTCTATTTTGATGTTTGTGTTTTAATCTTAGGTTTTGATTTGTTTAGGATTATTTTCAGTTGAAATGAAGAGGTAAATGGCAGAGTACAAATTATAGATGATGGGGTAAGTGGAAGAAAGGAAGAAGAAGGAAAATAATCTGCAGTTTCTAGAATTGGAGTGCATGGTCTTGCACTATGGTTGGACGGCCAGCGACCAGTTCTTTTCAAACTACACAGCTTGGATTCGTTTGACTAGTTGCATGGCCAGTCAATAGTGCTTCACAAACTGCATAGCTTGGATTCGTTTGACTATAACTTTGTCTCCCGACCTCCAAATGACTTCAAAATTAAACCAATACATTCCTAGGACATTGGTTTTCCTTTCCATAAAAAGTTAGAGCCATCTGAATTGATTTAAAAAATATTGATTGGATGAAAGTGAGGGAGTCTGCTGGAATATTATGAACTGGAATATTTTCATTGAACATGCTTCGGTATTTTGATTATATCTTAGTCTGTAGATTTCCAAATGAATTGATTTTTTATTTTGATTAAATTGGAGACTTGGGTTACATCTTTCTCGAGGAAGTCGACTTTACATTTTATCTCTAAGAATTTTCAAATCTGGCATGAAATTGAGTCTTAACTTAGGCTGTAGTACTACCCAAGACAAAAATCATGTCCTGTTGTTATTGAATAAATTGTAATGATGTAGGCCTAATTAGATAAAGGTGTCTTCCCAAAATTTGTATTTTATTCTCTTATCTTTCAATTGGTATAAAGTTTGTAATTTTAGGATATTGGAATAGGGAGATATGAGCTGTACAACTTGGAAGCATGATCCTGCACTAGCCAAAAATTCAAATGTACTCAACCTATAGTATTTTAAACATAACTCATAGAATAATGAACCAAATTAAATGATCTTGCTGTCATTAGAAACGTAAGACAATGGGGAACATTTTTATAGAAGCATGTATTGCCAAATTACTTCATTTTCATTCTCAGATTGATCATGTATAGTAGACTCGAAGGTATGTTTCAGGAAAAATTTGAATTGACGAAATGAGTTATGAATTTCGATTTTAATGGTTTTATTGAGGTATAAACCATAAGTGTAAATGATTCTTATGTGAGTTTGGAAATATGAATGTTTACATGATGAGAATAATAGAGCAATACTCGGGATTATCATGAATGTGCATTGTGCATATTTCATATACATAAATGTGTATTAACAAACACTTATAAATGTGAAAAAGTGTGATATATGTATATTGCTTGATATAGAGGAGCAATTGGAATGTCAACATCCAGACATTGCCGAAACTTCAAGGCAATAGCTTCAAAAGCAATCGGTAAGTAAACTACACTACAAGAAAATCACTTAATAGCTACGGAAATATTCCGACGGAACATAATATTCCGTAAAAAAATGGTGTATTTAGTGACAGAACATACATCTGTCGGTAATACTAGAGGGAAGAATATCGCGTAAAATCTCCAACGGTAAAACTTACAGCGTCGAAAAAAATGAGAAAACTGTTCCCGCAATTTAATTGCTTCGAACGTCTACCGATGGATGAGTTACCGTCGGTATATATACTGACATAACAACATATTTAGTTGGTAAGAAATGCGGGAATTACACCCGCAATTAGTTTGGTTCGTCGATTTACCGACGGTTAACATACCGTCGGTAAAAAGCTTTCATTTACCAACGGAAGTCTTATTCCTTCATAATATCTGGTTTAAGTACCGACGGATCAAGACTTTCGTCTGCAAATTGTTAACAAACGTCACCGTTTGAATGAATACGAGACGATAAGCATTAATCACTGATAGAATCAAAGTTTGGTCGGTAACTGTCGGCATCTTGGGTCGATGATTTGTTGAGATAAGCCTAGAGTACTGACATAATTGGTGTTCTGTCGGTATTTGAGTTTCCACCGTATTAAATAGCCTATCTTTTACTGACAGAATGTTGGGTGTCCGTCGGTAACTGTCAGTAGGGTAACCTAGATTACTGACGGAATTTATATCCCGTCGGTATTTGAGTTTCCACCGTATTATATTGCCACTTTTTTATCGATGAAATGTTGTGTGTCCGTCAGTAACTATCGGCAAGGAAACCTAGATTACCGAAGGAATGTGTGCTCCATCGGTATTTGAGTTTACACCGTATTAAATAGCCGCTCTTTTACCGACGGAATGTTATGTTCCGTTGGTAATCTAGCACCTTTAAGTCGGGCGTCGACCCCCCCTCTCCCTCGCGCGCTCATTTCTCTTCTCTCAATCGTCTTATGTTTTTCGACTCCTTCTCTTGCATTTTTCGGCCGTTTTTCGATTGTTGTCTTACTCATCGTGTGTTGTTTGAGGTAAACTCTCTTATGGGTGTATTATTTCTACAAAAAAAGCATGTTTTTAGTGTTAAAAGTGAATGTTTGGTTATGAAATCTTGAGTGATTAT
>JAOTAY010017633.1:0-14432 GCA_025629805.1 Erythroxylum baracoense
ATGGCCCACGATCGTGGCCTGCATGCCACGATTGTGACAGTAGGCTCAGATGTGGCCCACGATCGTGGCCTACTTCTGACAAACACGCAGACACTCAAAAACTTCAAGTTTTGAGGAATTTTTAAGACCTTTCAGACCCCGAAAAAACCCTAAGGTTGCTCAGAACATAAAGGATATTTAAAGGACAAGACAAAGAGGCAAAGGAGCTTTTGACATTAGCCACCTTAAAGAAACTCTAGAGAGATTTCATCGAGAGATTGAGAATGAGAAGAAGGAAGAGAGAAGTGGAGAAGAAGCTGACTCGACGTACTTCTCAGATAAGTCCCATCATTCGTTCAGATCGTATTTCTTATTTATTTTCCATTTTTATTATTGTATAGAATTGGGAATAATAGTTTGACAATAAGATTTTGAATGTTAAGATGTTCTAAACTCACCTCGGAGTTTTATCTTTGAATTAATGAAATTTGATTGTTTATATGTTACTGGATTTGTTGTGGTTTAATTCTGGGTGTGCATAATTCGATAATAAACTGAGAGGTTGAATCAAATGAAAAATAATTAAATTGAGCTAACGAGAGTTAGGTGATTTAATAGGACAAGAATTAAATCAAATCGGTAAATTGTGCAAAGAGAGATCTAGCATAAGTTTCCGATAGTTTAATAGATAACTTTAGAGCCAATTATGGTTTAGATAGCATAGGTGTTTTGATTTATTGAATTGAATTCTCTTTTTAGTTTCATTATATTTTGAATTTCTGTGATTTATTTTGGCCTTAGATTTTAGGATTAGATTATCCCTCTTCGTGGGATTGACACTCTAGGTACTACGTGAACAAACCGTGTGCTTGCAGATTATCGAGGGTATTTATTAAAAGTTACAAGCAAGAAGATCAGACTTCCAACAAAATATTTTCCACTATGTAAGGGAAATCTTCTTAACTAGGGGTAGTAATATACCCTCAGCTAGTTTGGAAAACGAATGGTCTCTGTAATTAGCTAGCTTTTTGTTTTTGCTGAAGATTTATAGGATCATCCCCTTGTAACTTAGCTATTGTTGAGATCAATATTATTCTTTAACATCTAAAAATACATATAAGATAATTTAAACTTGTAGGATCATACACTCATTGTTAATGCAAGAAAAACTCATTGCCTCCTTACACATGGAAAGGCTCTTACATCCTGACATTTCTTTTTCTAAGCATCATCTTTTAGCTTCCAATTTTGCGTTAAAGTGGTGGCATTGTCATCTGATAAAATTTGATTCTAACAATGTGCTCAAAACACTAATTGAAGCTTATTTGGCTAACACATACTTCTTAAGCCTTTTAGCATCTATTGTTTGTCTGATCATTTTGCACCTTTAATCACATGTTAAATTAAAAAGGCCATAACTTTTCAACTGTAAATCAAAAGTTAACAACATATCAAACATTGTAGAAATTTATCATGATTTCAACAATAACAAATTCCTTAAAG
This sequence comes from Erythroxylum baracoense, assembly GCA_025629805.1. Taxonomy (NCBI): domain Eukaryota; kingdom Viridiplantae; phylum Streptophyta; class Magnoliopsida; order Malpighiales; family Erythroxylaceae; genus Erythroxylum; species Erythroxylum baracoense. The sequence goes on from JAOTAY010017633.1 coordinate 1,483, forward strand.
TGCATAAAAATATGTAATTTTCGAATTATAAAGGTGAAAAAATTAATTATGAAAATACTATCAAATTTTATTAATCAAGATAAATATTTGATACAAAAATATGCATAATAAAATTAATAGTCAAAAAGTAGATAAGTAGATAATAAAGAAAGGGAACAAAATTAAGCCTTAATAACTTTGTTATGAATGTTATGATAAACATACTTAAATGATGTAATAATATCATAAAGGTAAAGTATCTCTAACTTCTTCTTCCTTTTGTATCAAATGTTTTATTATTAGTTCTTTTCTATTTTGTGAATAATCATGCCATAAGTTATTGTTTCATTCCTCTAGCTGCTAAATTTTAAAATTGTCAACACAAAACATGCAATTCAATAAGTGTTACATACCATGAATACATTTTATGAAATATTTTATTATATCGCAACTCTCATAATAACTTCTGAATATAGCTGTAGCTAACATTGACAAGTAAAGGTCGATCCCATGAAGACTAGAATTACTAGTATTTATTGTCTTTCTATTATCTAACCTAACTAATTATGGTGTTTAAGATAAATCAAATGCAAAATTAAAATAATAAACTAAAATCGATCAACAAAATTAACTAACTAGAATGAAGATTAAATTAAGAAATGATCAAGGAAAACATTGGTACATGGATTTCGGATTCCTATAGGAATTCTCGTACAATAATGATTTCATTAATCAATTTAATCTTTAGTTCATTAGACCGTAGAAATTCCTATCTTATTTTAATATCTTTCTCAAAACTATTAACAGCTAATCCTTTGTTGATTAATTGAAATCTCTTTCTAGTTAAAACTCCCAAGATTGCATTAATCGATTCGTGAATTTCACTCTAGATTTGCATATAAATCCTTTTAATTATGGTAGATCTATTCATATAAAATAATTTCTCAATCTTAATTGAATGAAATTATACATGAAATAATGCACTAGCAATGTTAATTTAAGAATAATTAAAACTCAAAATTGAATCTCAATGAAACTAAAGAATTAATTAAGTTCAAATAAATTCATAATAAGGTTTGCTTCCCTATGCTTCATTTAATCTAGGTTCCAATAAAAGTTTAGCTCATAATCATAACATCAACGCTAAAGAAAAAAATAGAAAACTAAAAGAACAACGATAAGATCCCTTTTAATCTTCATGAAATTCACTTTAGATTGATGAAAATCCAACCCAAATATGTTCATCCAACCCAAATATATTTTCTTGTTCTTTATTCTCTCTATCATTCTTTATTCTCTCTATCATTCTAGGCCATCAATTTGTGTTTTCCCGAGCCTTCTATGAACTCCTTTTCCCTTTTTTTCTATTTTTCTTCATTTATCCCTTTATAGCTCGATTTAAGGCTAGAGTGGATATGGTCTCTCACACAACTATCTGTATAACTGAGTCCCTAAACTTCCTTTAATCTTCAAAAAACAAGAAGAAACACGATCCCAAAGATCTACATAGGCACCCATACAACTGTGTATTCTTACATGAGAACTTATACGAATGTGTAGACTTGCACAGGTAACCACCAAAATATCTTCAATTCTTGTATTTTCTATCTTAATTTTGCCCTAGTTCTTTTTCTTTTTATCTAAGAAACAAATAATAACTAAAAATACAATAAAAACAAGATAAAGACTAAAAATAATAAGAAACTCTTAAATAAACAAGCAAAATGCATTAAATATGGTATTAGAAATATAGTCTATTTAGCATTTATCAAACTCCCCCATACTTTACTATTTGCTTGTCCTCAAACAAATTAATTTCATTATTTTTAAATTAATAAGAAATAACTCTGGAAAAGCATAACAAAGGATATCCATCAAGATTCTCCATTATTCATTTGATTGCAATGTTCATTGAAATGTTAAGCATTTAGTTACTTATATCAAATTATAAATCAATCCAATTTAATCCAGAATTCTTTAAATTTCAACTCAATTCATACCATTCCACTTAATATATAAAGTGAACATACAAAAGAAACTTGCGAAAATATTTGAACAATTCCATACCCCTTTGTTAAAAACAAAACTCTAAATTTAAAAAATACAAGAACATTTAGAAGATTATTTGAAAAGTCACTTAGCTTTTTGACATAAAAGTAAACACCTTGTCATGAATAACCCCAGTTACTCAACTAGGTCACTATCTCAAATGGCTACTAGCACCACTCTTTAACTTTGACCTTTTTATAGCATTAAGTGGAGTGAAATTATTTATGCTCATTTATTCACATATTACTATTTTTTTCTTCTTTTATATGTGGGGTAACAAATATGCTCAAAAAGAACTCACATTTAACTCAATGCATGTACAAAAATACATAAAGTATCATATGCAAATCAAGTATTTATTCTCAAGATTTATGAACTAAATTGAAATCAACTTGATCATCAAAACTCATAACTATTTGCCTAAATAAATCAAATCACAATCACAACCAAACTTATAATGAATCATCTTGATCAACATCTTTTTTAAAAAACTTTCTTAAATTTTTCATTATTAAGCTAATTATAACAAGATTGATAAGCTTGAATACTAGGTCCTTCCCTAACATTTAAGTTGTACAGCTTCGTCAATGTATAAAACATGTAAGAACGATGAAAATTTTGAATAGTGAAAGGGTGAGGATAACTAGTACTCCCCTGATAGAAAAAGATTTATAGTCTTATCTAATTTCATCAGAACCCATCCATTACTAGTGAAATCTTTTCTACTCTAAAGAAAAAGTTGATATTGCTTTTATAAGTTGTGGAACTCCATCAAATCTCAAATAAAAAAATTAGGACCATCAAATTAGAACTATGAAAATAACTACACTACTAATGATAATCTTACAAATTACTCAATCAAAACAAAAACTTAATTATTTGGTTGCTCCTAACCGATGCTTCTTTATAAATCTTAAAGATGGACTTCTCAACAAGCTCCTTTTTAACTTAGATCTATAATTAGTGGCATGCTTCCACTTCTCATATAAAATTTCAATAACTTACAAATAGGCCATATATTACGAGATAATAAGGACATAAGGTATTAAATTAATAAAATCTTTTAACTTTATTAATGTCATTTTTAGTAACAAACTATCAATATAACAAGGAATAACAAAACCCCCTAGATCTTCAATTGACTCTAATATTTTGTTTTATGGGATATAGGAGCCCTCCATTTTAAGATGAATGTCGATAATTCCTCGATAGCCTCCTTATTTAGCTCTTTGTTGATAATTCCTTGATAGCCTCCTTATTTAGCTTTTCACCTTCCTCTTTCTTCTCTTCCATCTTGTCATCCTTCTCTTCTTAAACAACAATTTCCTCTTTTTCTTGAGCCTTTATTTTCTCTACTAAATCTTCTTCCTTCTCTTCTTAAACTACAACTTCCTTTATATATTCAACCTCTAACTCCTCTCCACTTTGAAAAATTAATGGACTCACATGATCCCTCAAGTTTAACTTGGTGTATTCGAATGAAGCAACAAGCTCTTGGAGTCTATAGAGGGTAGTCTTTTGTAAAGCAATGCCATTTATGAGGACATTTCTAAAACGCACCCTTTCCTCTTGCTACTATTGTTCCAGAAATCCATATGAAGCATAATCGTTCCATGCATAATTGTGATAATTGCTCCACTTTGGATTACAAGTATTCCCATATAGGGTATCCTAAGGCCTAGTTCTCCATGCGATTTAAATGCTCCTATATAGAGTTTGATGCTTGACATTTAAGGTTAGGGTGATTACCTCTATGAATGTCACAACATACCATGGATATCAGTTGATCTTTTGAATACATGTCACCATGCCTCTCATTCTACGCTTTTAATATTGCCATAAGCAATATCATACCATACTCCCCCTAAGAATACTATCCTTGCCATTCTTTCATTGTGTTTGGTGGCTATAATAATGACTACCCAAATACTAAAAATAATACACAAACACATGATCAACAAAGAAAGCTATAAAGAAAAGAAATAAAAATACCTAAAAAAGAAAAAAATACTAGATAAATAAAAATAAGGTTTTCCTAATATTTTCGTCCCAAAAAAATGGCATCAAAAGTTTTAAACTACAAGTACACAGTGTAGCTATAGCTAACACTAGCAAGTATCCGTTGATCTCATGAGGATTAAAATTACTATTATTTACCATCTTCCTATTATCTAACATAATAAATTATAGTGTTTAAGAAAAATCAAATGCAAAATTAAAACAATAAACTAAAATATATTAACACAATTAACTAACTGGAATGAAGATTAAACTAAGAAACGATTAAGGAAAATAGTAGTACCTGCATTTCGAATCCCTCTTAGGATTTTTTGTTCAATCATAATTTCATTAATCAATTTAATCTTTAGTTTATTAGATTATGAAAATTCCTATCTTATATTAATATCTTTCTCAAGACCATTAACAACTAATCCTCGATTGATTAACTGAAACCTCTTTATAATTAAACCCCCAAGATTGCATTAATCGATTCATGAATTTCACTATTAGTTTTAACCTTAATATGGGTGATTTATATATACCAAGCTCTAGTTTGCATGCAACTCCTTTCAATTATGGTAAATATATTTATACAAAAGGATTTCTAAATCTCAGTTGAATAAAATCATACATGAAATAATTTGCTAGCAGTAATAAATTGAAGAATAATTAAGAACATATACTTAAATCTCAATAAAACTAAAGAATGAATTAAGTTCAAATAAAATCACTACAAAGTCTATCATATGGTTCATTTAATCTAAGTACCAACAAAAGTTTAGCTCATAATCATAACATCAAGGCTAAAGGAAAAACGAAAAACTAAAAAAAAACATAATGAAATCCCATTTAATCTTTATGAAATCCACTTTAGATTGATGAAAATCCACCCCAAATATGTTTCCTTGCTTATTATTTGTTCTCTCTATTGTTATAAACCATCAATTTGTATTTTCTTAAGCCTCTTACAATCCCCTTTTTTTTCTCTTTTTCGTTTTCTCTTGTTTTATCTATTTATAACTTGAATTTAGGGTTTCTAGTGCGGAGATAGTCACTCACATGATCATGTGCCTGACTGTGTCCCTTAAACTTTCTTTAATGTTTAAAAATTGCAAAGAAACAGGGTTTCAATAAGCCATATAGGCGCCCACACGACCTTGTAGACTTATACGGGCACTTACACGATTGTGTAGACTTAGATGGTAGCCACTAAAATAGATTTAATTCCTTCATTTTCTGTCTCAATTTCACTTTGATTCTTCTCTTTTTTATCCACAAAAGCAAATAAGATTTAAAAACATAATAAAAACAAGATAAGTATCAAAAATAATAAGAAACTCTCAAATAAACAAGCAAAATGCATTGAGTATATGATTAGAAATATTGTCTATTTTGCATTTATTAATAGGTCTCATAATAAAGCTGGCGAGAAGGTTCAAGCTATTTATAGGCCAATATTCAATGGTATTTGGTGAAGATTAACCTACATAGGAACATGTTTTTATTGAATCTCCTCCATTTTAATCTTTGGTTTCCACATTTGTAGCAAGATAGGAATGCTAATGGCATGCGAGTGGCCTAACTCAATGATTTCATTTGTAGCACCTTTGCTATTAAACTTAAACATGAATAGATGATCCTCATTTATCAAAATGTTTTGCAATGCTCGAGCTGCCACTGCCTTATGGCCTATTGCTTGACAATTGGAAAAGTCAATTGTTTCCCATCAGAAAAGCCAACTATAATTGACACTAATGCATCAGCTCCCTTCTTGAGTGTTTCTAGAGGTAGAGACACTATTAGTGAGCCCTCTCGTATAGATGATGAAAGGAAGCATCCCAGAGTTCCCCTTCCAACCTGAGTGGAGCGCTCCTGACAACCTCACAGTAGCCCTCCAATCAGTATCTAACTTAACTGAAGAGTTCCCGTAAAGCCAAGGTTGTTCAACTGTTAAAAACCTTTTATATTTTGAAAGTTAAAAACGTGTAAAATAGTGGAAAAGTTTTTTAAATCATTTTATTAAAAATTTCGATAGCACAATGGCTACATTTTGACATTCCTAAAATTTTCAAAAGCCCTGTAAAATTTCAAAACACTTTTATATTCACACCAATTTCTTAACTACAAATTTTGGACTTCAAGTCTAGTCACAAGCAACCCCAAACAAATAATTATCAACAATCACTATAATAAATTTTTAAAAGCTAAAACATATTCATGCGTTTCATTTAAAAGCCTTTATAAACATCCATTGTTTACATAAATGTACATATCAACATGACACAAGCACAGCAGCACCCAATAATACAACTAATCCTACGATGGAGTTCCAATTATTGCAGCATCTGTACATATACTTGGGGTGATTTGTTTAAAAACATAAAAATAAGGTGAGCTGAAAGATCTCAGTAAGTGTAATCAATTTACTAAAAGTTAACTTTTTATATCAATATAACTGAAATATTTTCATACAATCATAAAACTCATGGTAAAGCATTTGCATAACAATTTATTCATGCATCATCAAATCTGGTAATAACATAACAATTCGTAAAACAAAATTTCAATTTTCTGAAATACTATTCCAAAATTTTTTCCACCTTAAACTCATAATATACAAGTTTCCATTTTCCATTTTCCATTTTCTTTTTTTAAACAATAAACAGTGGTAACAATAAGTTTTCTGAAAACTTTTATACTGAAAATAAGTCAACCACTAGAATTGGTACTATATGATACCTCTCAAATCACTTTTAAAAATAAATAATGGCAGCATTATTATTTTCATAATGTTCCTTACTTAATATAGCTCACCACTAATTTCTTTACCCTACGGTACACTAGGCAAAATGTCATGGAACTGGTTCTGCATCGCATACCTACAACTGGATAACTGCTATTTATGGAGCTAGTTCAGTATCACTTACCTATAACAGGTTAACCGCTATGAACCAGTAGTTACAAAGCTAGTTCTGCTTCGCTTACCCGTAACAAGTCTCAAAGCTAATTCTACTCGTAACAAGTCACGAAGCTAATTCTACATCGCATACCTATGACTAGTTAACCATTATTTACGGAGTTGGTTCTACATTGCTTACCCGTAATAGGTTAATCGCTATAAATATACCGATATAATAACATATATAAAGCCTAGCGGTGTACCATAGGCAAAAGCAACTCTTACATTTATGACTCATCTTATTTTCTAAATCAAGTATGGGAGAATTCATAATTGAATTATTTTAATGTAACTCCCAATCATATAAAATTTTACTTTCAAATTAAAAATCATATATTGCCAAAGCATATACTTATGCCAATAATATTCACTTGTAAAATATTATTTGCATAAAACTCAGCATAAATATCATTTCGCGATCAAATGAAAATCATTTGCATAAACTCATTTTAAAGTACACTCACAACTTGCTAGTCTCCATAAGCAGAAAACATTTGCATGAAATCAATTTAAAGAACACTCATATGTCATCAATTCTTTTGCAAAAAATTTATTCATATAAAACAATTACAATAAATTCTTTTGTAAAGAATTTATTCATGTAAAACAATTACAATACACTTACAACTTCGCAAATTTATCGCCAAACACACTCACACTTTCTGTGCTTCTCCTTTACCTACACAAAACTCATTTTGCTTAAGAATTTATTTCCAAATTAGGATATGACATTAAAACCATACTTACAGTTTAACCAAATTTGAGATTCGTATTTAATCGCTCAATACGTACGCTAATCATATTTCAGCTTACTTCTATAAGCTAACCTATTTTTTTATGTTTCCAAATCTAGCTTTAAAAGTCACTTAAATGTTGTATTTTTACCCATTTTAACTTACCAATTTCTTTAAAACACAATCTCACCCAATTTAATTCACCATATCACAATCATGCATGATGAGTCACGGTTATGACCCATGTCCAAAATCCATATCTGCACTTGTTCCTTAATTTTCACGAAGCAAACGTTCAAATTAGGTTTTGAGGTCTTCTAAACATTTCTTTCCCTATGTCTCTAGCTGTCATAGTATCAAAAATCATGTCATTTAACTTCCAAATCATGAAAAATGTACCAAATATCACAAGTAGCTTCAACACAGGGATAGTACTAGGTTACCATTTTCAATCTAAATTTCCAATATTATTCATCTAGAATTAGGTCTAGGTTTCTTCTAGAAAAATTTAGTACTATGTCTTCAGTTTTATCTCTAATTTTGAATCAAACAATTTGGAGGTCTGTAGGCCGAATTGTAGCCAAAACAATGTGGCTAGTTCAAGTTAACATAAGACAGAATTCCACTACACATTCCTTTCTTGTCATCTTTAACTAATTCCATATAAAGAAGCATCAAAGTAATACCAAGACAACATTGATCTTAAACACATCCATCTCACTCAAAAAAACCCATTAAAATTTGAAATTTAATTTAGGAAACTTACCATTTTTGCTTCCAATCTTTTGGGTATTTGATGAATACTTTAAGATTCCTCCAAATCACCATCAAATTCTATCAAAAATGACTACACTCTTCTTCCTCTCTCCTTGGTTGATGTTCACCTTGGGCTTCTCATCTTTTCCCTTTCTTTTTGGTCTCATGATTACTCTCTCATCACTCTCACATTTTTGTTAAAAGAATGAAGCAAAATGTCTCAAGTTTTGCTTTTTATACTCATTTAATGGATTACACATGCACCTTCCTATTTATCATCACTAATGACTCATCACACGCATGTCATTACCTCATTGGTCATCTCTAATGACTCATCAATCCACTAATATCATGTAAAAAGACCAAATTGCCCTTAATGAGTACAAAAAGATCAAATTGCCCTTTAATGTATTTAATTGACCAACTAACCAAATTAAACCCTAAAAACATTCTACAACTGTCTTATTTTCAAATTGAGCATCAAATACTCTAATTAGGGTCAATTCTTATTGATTGGATGCTTAAAAAAATTGAATGGGTTTAAAATCATCAATACCCATTATTTTCTAAAAAGGGCATTTTAGTCCAATAATTTCATATTACCTACATTATATTCAAACAACCTCCATTTTGACATGCTTCAATTCCTATGGACTCCAATCCTAATTCTAAAGCTTTTCATCATATTTTGAAATTGTTTAATAACTTTTTTAGTTGCCTAAAAGAATTTTCGGATTGAATCCAGAAATCACTAAATATCACCAAAATCATCCGGATTTCATTCAAAAATGTCACCTAAATCTCCAAAGCACATTTCAGGGCTTTTAAAGCTCGTTTGAACTCATTCCTTAGCTTTTTAAAGTTTTTGAAAAAATTTTGAGAAAATTTCGATCGAGTTTAGAACCATCTTTAGTCTATTCACGATCTCCGTTGTAACTTTAATAATACATTTAAATGCTTAAATTACTATAGTACACCATAAATAGAGCATACTTTATAAAATGCATGTACAACACATTACACGATACAGTAATTGAACTAGGATATTACAAATGATGGTTTAAGTAAAGCACTAAAGAGGTATTATCTCCAATGACTATTTGCTACGGGCTAGGTGGAGACTTATATTTTGTGCTATCACCTATTTCTACTATTAGAGACTAAAGGGGAAGGTTACTTTTAAAGGGGGATTTGGAGGGCAAAAGGGAAACTCCTGAGACGAGCATTGCTCTAGGTTGGTATAAATAGTCATATAAGCTATACAGGGAAGGAAAAGCTAGTTTGTAGAATGTTTTCAAAAAGTTGTTACCAAAAATGGTAACAAAGTAGGGCAGGAAGCTAGACAAAGACCAAATTGCCCTTATTAGTGATAGGTAAGTAAAAGTGAGAGAAGATTCCAAGAGGGAGAATGTTAAAGGTGGACTTGGAATCTAAGGAAAACACGGTAGTGTTGAGGATAGGGGAGAGGAACAATGGAGGAGAGATGATGGAATGCAAGAATGAGGGAAAGAATAAGGGAAAGAATCTAGGAATGTTAGAGAGAAGGGACAATCTTTAAATTAACCTTTCATATATGTATTAAAAGTAGAAAGTCCCTTTTGAACCATAACAATTACAATAAAATAAAAGTTAGATCTTAATATTTTGGAGTTTACAAAAAGAACCCTAATATTTTAAAACCATATGATTTAAACCGTCAATTAATCGAACTATTAACAATTACAATAAAACCATGTTCGCATTAATGCAAAAACTTATTTATTTTTTATTCTTTATCTGAGACTTGCAATGCCACACGAAATCACTAGACACTGTGGGTCCCACTCACTTAGATTATATTTGATTTGTAATAAACCAAAAAATCTAAATCCCTAACTAGCTATTTGAATATAATTTTTCATAATTGGATCATCTATGTTTGACATCTAATCATCCTTGAAAGGTCTATAAGCCACTTCCATAACAAGATGCTCATATTGTTTCTCGTTACTAACATCATCTGAATTTATATTTTTTAGTAGATCAAAGGTTATAACTTTTGGTGACTTTGATGATTCACTTTTAATAAAATGGCATTCATACCTATCTTTTCATGTTTGCCAACATGAAATCAAAGAAAGCATACAAATGATTGATTCCTAATTCATCGCTTTTACTACCAATTATATAGGTTTTAATGCAAATGATAGACTCATGTCTCTATGGCTAATAAAAAAACAAGGAAAAAAATTCAGATTTATTCCCAGTCAAAGACATGTAAATCCATGTCTTGAGATTCTGGGTCCTTAATAACCAGATTAAATTCCTCATTCCATTTAAGGTTCAAGTTTCCAAGTTTAATAGTTGCTTTCTTTAAAGAGAGTTTATCTGCAGAGAGCTTTAATTTCATTAGAGCGTCTACACTCCTAAGAAAATGTTTACCAAGGAGATGTCTACTAAAAAGGAAGAGATCTTAGATGAAGATAGGTCATAAATCTAATTGAGGTTGAATTCTAGATTAGCTTGCACATGTTATTAAGATTTTCAGATAGATTAGAGGGAGTTATGAAGGTTAAAGATTTTGAGATAAGGGTTCATCATATTTAGGTTAATCAGAGTAGGAATTTAAGATTATGGTTAGTTAGGGTTAATATGAAACTATGGTTAATTACAATTGCTCTTAAATTAAGGTTAATCAAAAATTAGTGTTAATGAAGATTAAAATTAGAATTAATTAAGTTTAATATGAAATTAGACTTAACCCTAATTTAAATGAGTGGGATTTATAATTTGTCTACTTTTCGCATGACATGGTGGGTCCTATATAAAAAATAAAAATAAAAAATCCCATCAATAATAATATGGAACTTAATTTATGGATCCTTAACCCTGTTAAGAATTTAAGGGTTCAAACTATTATGATTTTGAAATATTATGATTCTTTTTATATACTTTGAAATGTTAGAGTTTAACCTATATTTTGACACAAATGTTGCTCAAAAGAGACTTTTTACCATATATTGCATTATTACATGCCTAAATGAGAAATTTTAAATGTATATGGATAATTGAAGAGTTAATAAAATAGGTTTGTTGATTATTTAGCCAAGGTGATTAAGGTTAAATGTATTCTAAACAAGTTTTAAACTTAGGTGAAAATAAAAAAGTGAGTTTAGACTTGCCTTGCTTTAAAATTCCAACATTATTTTTCTATCAAAAGTTATCTCTTACCTTTTAAAATTGTCTTTGTTACTGATAAATATTTAATTATCTTACTAATAAATATTCAAATTTGTTTAATAAAACATAAAAAATTATTTTTATGACTTAAAAAGCGATTTAATATTTGATATTCTTTTATTTTTATCTTTGCTTTTAATATTCATATTTTTAATTTTTTCATTTTCCTTAGGTGTGGAGAAGTTAGAACTTGTTTATTTGTCATATTTTCCTTAATTCAAACGCCTTCAGTAAATTGTAATAAAATAATCATAAATTAATAAAACAAGCTTTTTAATAAATATTCAGTAAAATCCCTTTCTTTAAAAAATTTTTGAAAAAAGAAATAACACTTAAAAGTAGTAACCATTGGCACAATTCATCCTTAACCTATTTATTTGATCTTAAATCATATTTGCATCTTGTTTGAGTTTTTTCCATATATTTTTGCCTTAAAATAAAATATAACTTGATTATGAAAACGCCACTTTGTTAGCCCAACCAACTGATCTTTAGAGCGTGGTCCAAACACATCTCGAAATTTGATTGGGCCTAACTCATACCATCCAAGATCAAGTCGATTGAACTTTGGATGATCTAAACCCTACTCAAAATCTAAAATCCAGCCAAATTTATAAAACTTAAGCCATCAAACTTATCTAAATTACCAGCTCCCAATTAAGCCAAATTGACACAACTTGAGCCGTCAAACTTCGATCTTGTCATCTATCAACCGTTGATGACCCTCCATTATCTCAAAGGCACAACTTGACTATCATATCGTTTAATCCCTTAATAGTCTTGTCAATGAAATTAACAAGATCGTCAAAGAATATCTAACCAAGCATATGCACACCAGAAACAAGACACTAAATTGGAGAATAAGCTTCATATATAGTATGGATAAAAGATGTGGAATTCCCTTATGACATGTTTGGTTGAATGGAATAACTATTCTATTACTAATGTATTTCTAATGAATAGTTATTCCTTTGTTTGGTTAAAAAATAACATACAGAATAACTAATCCTAGGTTTAGTTATTCCTACACTTTCAGGAATGGCTAAAGATACCTCCTCCCTATCTTTACCTATTTCATGAAACGTGAAATAGGTAAAGATAACTTTTCTCCCTATTATTATTGTTGTTGTTGTTGTTGTTGTTGTTGTTGTTGTTGTTGTTGTTGTTCTTATCAATAATTTTCTTATTATTATTATTATTATTATTATTATTATTATTATTATTATTATTATTATTATTATTATTATTATTAT
>JAOTAY010017698.1:0-14427 GCA_025629805.1 Erythroxylum baracoense
TCTATGCACTTTTTTTCAGAATTCTAGTACTCTCACTTTCTCTGCACTGGTGCCTTAGAAAAGAAGTAGGAACTATAAAGGTAACATATGCATGATGATATTTGTGTAGAAATTTCATATATAAATAGAATACATAACTACTCACTATAAAAATTAACACAATCTGCGACGGTTTTATTGGTAAAACGTCGCGAATTGTAAAAACTTTTCTATAATACCCATTAAGCTTTCTACTGTTGTTGTGCTGTGTTGTTTTAGCTATGCGATCATTGTTGATGTTTTAGTCTCTATGTACAAGTCGTAGAAGTGAGTAATGTTGTTGGATTTTGTTGGTCTTTGAGTGGGTTAAGTTCAATTTATAACTACTGTAGGTTGTTTTGGTTTCTATTTGTGATAATGGGGTGTACATTTGCTTTGTTGGGACTGGTAAGGGTCAATTTTTAGGGTTTTTAGTGTTCTGTGGTTGATAGATAGATGGGTTTTGGGTGTTTAATGTTGTAGATTTTAGCTAAGGGTTAGATGTCTCTACGTTTTGGCTTCATTTAATAACATGGGATTATTTATATTATTACTTTGATTGCTGAGAGTGTTGCTTCTGTTCTAAGTATATCGAGGTAAATGAGACTTTTGATAACTTATTTGTGCTGAGTGACTTGTTCTTTTGTGAAATGTTGTTTAAGTTCCTTGGTTATTACTAATCTAGGGCAATTTAGCAATAGCTTGGGAAAATGTTGTTATTAATGTATGAAGAATTATGATGGTGACCTTTTTATGGTTGAATCCATTTTATTCATGTTAGTAATGAAATCGATGGTTTTAGGATTGCTTATGTAGGAATTTTCTTAACTTGTATTATCAGGGTTGAGGTTGAATAAAGCGTATTTGACATCCAAAATATTAAACGTTAGTGAAGAAATCTTTTTATGATAGGAAAAGGGATTCTAATATTGATTTAGTGAATGCTAAAAAACTAAAATTGTTAAGTGATTATGCATTGTTTTAAATTAAACAATTTTGTAAGGAATTTGAGCCTTTATGCATATATCTTTGTTTCTTATACGGATACCTTCTTTGATTTTCAATTTGTATAACTTTTTTTTCATCTTTTGGAGATGAAATGTATGATTTGATTAAGAATTACGAAGATAAATGGAGTTAGGAATTGAGTTTGAGTGAAATTGCCCAACTTTATACATCAATCCATTAAAAAGCCCTTTAAGCCTTATATAAATTCTAGTCTTTTTCTTGGTAACCTTTAAGGACCTTGAACCTAAAAGAAAAATAAGTATTGACTCTCTAATTTATGATTAGGGGATCTTTTGATTATGATTTGATATTTTTTTAATAGGATGCAAGAAAATAAGTGTAAGGAGATGGTCAAGTGTATGAAAGAGGTAATTTAAATGGGACTTTTGTCTTTTAAAGTATGAAGGAAAAGGGTAGGTGGAAGAATATGAGGAATTAGTGGAATAATAGTTTATTTATTTTCTTTATATTGATTTGTTATTAGTCGACTATTATGAATATTTTTGTTTCTCCTATTCCTTTTTCTTTATTAACCTATTTAACCCTTTGGTTCCATTAAAACATTATTCAAATTTCTTTTAAATGAGTGATATCTTGTGAGGACATATCAATTTATAGTATTTGAGCTGAATGAGGGAGGTGAAACAATTTTTACTTTGTCTTATTAGCATTATGATTTTTTTATCAAGCATTGTGTTTAAGTTTTACAATTATTTTAAGAATTGAAGTTCTATATCTTATGTTGTTAATTATGAGGATAAATAATGAGTTCAAAGTAAATTTTGTAGGTAGCATTTAAGTAAATCGTTAGAAGATTATAACATATCCACTACGGACATCTTTGAATAATAAGCATAAATTGGTATTTTAGGATCAAAATGAGCTTGTATCTCACCCTATCAGTATATTGATGATTTATGCAGTCCATTGTTAATTTGACTGCCATTACTAACAATTACATAAATAAATAAAAATCTAGCCTTTTTCTTCTTAATGGAGATGCCCTTCTCCTTCTATTGGTTATCTCGCTCTTCATCTTTCGAGTCTGAATCCATTTTTTTCTTTGCTTCTGTAGCTTGGATTTCATCCTCCTTCTTATCATTCTCCTGATAAGATGAAATCAATGACATGTTTAGAAGGTCAATCTTGTAGGAGCTAAAAATTGATCAGATAATTCCACCATCAAAACCAAATCATTTACCTCAGAACCACTAGTTTCAAGTAAAGAAAATTTCTCAAAGATCTTCTTAAATTCATCATCCATCCCATCTTCCAGCTCTGCCTTTTTTGGGACATATTCAATCACCATTTGCACTCTAACCTACAAGTTCATGTAATAACATAAAGTAATGGAGTTTTGGCCCAAGTGATAATTCTAAACCATATAATACATTTTATAATCTGCATACATCTCTAGTTTGTAAGACATCCTAGTGAGACATTTATATACACTTCTTTAAAGTTCTTATGAAGAAATGTTTTTTTCACATCAATTTGGTGAAGTAGCCAATCCATATTTGTAGCAATTGACAATAGTACACTGAGCATATTCAATTTTCCATTGGTGAAAACATCTCATGATAGTCTATATTGTATGATTACATGTACTCTTTTGCGATGAGTCTTATCTTATACCAATATATTATTCGATTTGCCTTCTATCTAACGTAGAATACCAATTTGCATTCTACTAATTTCTTTCCTTCTAGTAGTGGCATGAGCTTCCATGTATTATTCTTTTGTAGGACTTCATTTCTTCACTTATTATTTGGGCCCGTTTAGGATTTATCAGAGCTTCTTGCATTGTATTTGGGATGTTTTCTGAAGATAACTTTTGCACAAGGCTTTTGAGTGGTTGTGATAATCTCTAAACACTGATATAATTTACAATTGGGTACTTTGTCTTTTCCTCTCTATAGTCGTATAAATATCGACTAAGTGGCTTATCAAGATTATATCTAAGAGCAAATTTATAAATAATAAATTATCTTTAGTATTATTTGAGGGAGAGATTTGGAGATTGTACCTCAGGAATATTCTCAAATGGTTGGCTAGTTAATACTAAACCAAGAGGGAATTATTCTTATTCTTATTCATTATTAGGTTGATCTTGTTCTTATTCATTCCTCATCTATCATTCCCTTCTACTCACCCATCTCCCACGTCATTTATTGCTTTCTTATCTTGCTTTAATTGAGTTTCCAGTCGAGGTGTTTCTTTAGATCTAGTCATTATTATATTTGAGTTTTGAAAACTTGGCCAATTTTTTCAACATTTCCTCTATTCTATTCTTCATCAAGCAGCTCCCTTGAAGAGGAAAATGAGAACATGGTATTAGAAGAAAATTATATTTAAGAAATGTAACATCGAATATGACATGAAGGTACTTGGTATTAGGATCATAACCTTAGTAGCATTTCTTATACATTCGTGACCTAGTAATACATAATGAATTGTGCATGGGTAAAGTTTGATTCTTTGCTTGTTATAAAGATAGATATAGGCCACATATCTAAACATTCTTAGTGGAAGTATAAGGATGGAAGGCAAAGTACATAGTGGGCCAAATCTTATAATGTTGTTTCAAAATGCAACAATCTAGAGTGCATTTAATTAACAAGTACAACAATTGCATCTGTCTAATACCTTTGGGATGTATATGCTCTTGTTAATAGAAGTTTTGTTTTAGATATGTCTCTTCTTCCCTTTGCAACACTATTATATTATAGTGTTTGGGCACAATTGATCTCATATTACAATCTTTGTATGTACAAAAGTATTTATGCAATTCCTTATTGTCATACTCTTCATCGGTGTCTAAATGAAGGGTTGGAAGCTTAAAACAGAAATGTGTCCTAATTATAGTATGAAAAGAGTAAAAATTTATAATTACACCCATTTTTATTTTCCATCAAATACAACCAGATCGTATGAGTGCAATCATCCATAAAATACACACCATCTAACGCCCAGAGAAGTTGAAATGGGAGATTGTGTTTCCACTTTTTATTAATTTATTGGATAAGAAATATGGTAACTTTTTGTTAAAATTAAAGTTGTTCTTTTGAACATAATATCATCTAAGTTTGTGAATATGTTTAGAGCCAAATGTCTTAAGTAGGAGAATAATGGGTGTCCTAATCATCGACGTCATAATCAATTTTCTTATTCTTTTTTTCTATCATTTTGACCAACGTTATAAATCTTCTATATAGTACAATACCTCTTGTTTAGTACTATAACTAATTATATCCTTAGTGAGAATATCCTGAAATAAGCATAATTTAGGATAGATTAGCATACACGAATATGATTCTTAGGTAGCTTGTTCTATTGAAAACAATTTATTTGAAAAAACTAAAACAAATAGAGTATTTGATAAAGTAAGAGAGGATGAAAGTGCCACTTTTCTAATCCCTGTAACTGAATATTTCACACTATTAGCATCGGTAATGCGCACTCGTCTTATTTAAGCCTTTCCAATGAAGCCTCATAGATCAAGTGTCATGTGATCAGTTGCCCAAGAATCAATAATCCAACAATTGTTACCTCATTCATTTTGGGCCAAAAAGTAAATTTTTGTTGTTGGTGAAAATTCTTCTTTAGCTATGAGAGAAAGATAAGGTTCAATGGAAGAAAGATTACTCTTAAATATTAATAAGTATCTTACTACCAAAATTTATCCTTTTCTTTTTTTTAAATTCTTTCCACCAATCTAAATATCTATACAGTTTAAAGCAAGCGTGTTTAGTGTGCTTCTTATTTTCATAGCATATGCAACCTCCTACGTCAACTTATGTTTTTGACATTGTTAAAGTGCTCGATTTCCCATTTTTTATCATCTGAAGTGAAAGTTTCTACTATGATCTTTTTCCTTCCCTTGATATCATATCCATGCTGAGTATGCTAGCTTCTTTAATTAATATCACCATTATCTTAGATCATTTCGATGGACATAGGTATAGGTCTGTTCTACTATCGCGAAAGGTTTAAGTTGAAGTGCATAAGCTTGAATATTGTCCAAGTGATCATCAATTCTATCCAAAAAGGTATAAAATCTAGATTTCTGTATCGTAGGGTTATATTTATGGATATCCAATTCACACCTTATAGGATTTGGATGCCAAAAATCAATGTCTCTCCAAAGGTCTTAAAGAGTATTGCCATAGGTCTCGATTAATTCACCACCTTGTTTGAGTCTTGTCACTTTCCTCTTTAGACCATATACTTTCTAAGTATCAATGTCTTTAATATATTTTGTAGCAAAAGTATCTCATACTGTCCTTTTTATTAGAAATCTGTTGTTATTTTCAATTAGCTTTGGATCTAAATAATTAATTAGCTAGCCCTTGACTACCACACTTTATTTTCTGAAAGTAAAGTTTGTCTTTGATGGATTCCAAAAATCTCCATTTATGTATCCCAACTTGCCCTTTTAGAGAAAAAACTCTATATAATTTGGGACTATAATCTTTATTTTATGTCATCTAATTTGATGTTGATTGGTGTAATAAATGGTTTATGAATTACTAAATTAGTATCCTCTTTTGTGATAGCTTGGATGTTAAATCATCCATAATCGAAGGATCTGTTTGAGAACTTCTTGTTGAGGGGGTTTAATCTCCCATTTTCTGTCTTCTTTTCGTTACTTTATATTATTTTACAGAAAAAACCATACATGTCATATAAACTAGTGCTCCTATACCATATAAAAATAGTATCTTCCTATTTCATACTCTTTTCTATACACAAGATTATGCTCTTATAGCATATACAAGTTTACTAAATATGGGAAAAAAATAAAAGTTATAACTAATTTATATAACATTTCGGTAAGATCATGAAGATACATCTTATATGAGACTAATTAGTTCCAGTCATATATTTTTAGCAATCAATCTCAAATGGCAGTCTGTGTTAACATTTAATACACCATCATATAAATAAATTAAAACCCCTCTATGCCAATATACCAATAACAAACTAAAACCTAGAAAAAACGTAGTTACTTATTTAGTTCTAAAAAAAAAGGAGAATATAAACAATAAAATGATAAACCAGGTCAAAATAGGTGACACTTAGACGTGAAATTAGTTTAATAATATAGAGGTAACTAACTAATTTAATATAGTCATAAGCCTTTTTCTTTAAATTTAAAAATATATTTAAAATATCTAAAACATCATCACACTCTCTCTTTCTCTTTATCTTATCTTATCTCTCTCTCTCTTTTTTTTCTCTCACTTGTTCTCTCTCTCTCTCTCTTTCTCTTTCTTATTACGACTGGCATCCTCATGCTTAACACTGATGATGCAATTATTTTAAAACAACAATGTGACTACTCTTTCAAGTAAATGTCATTATTGAACCAAAGGAAGTTAAAATCCATATTTTGATGATAGCAAAATTTAAGTACTAATAATGAGTTTATTTTTTATTAAACTAATATGAAAGCAATAATGTTCATAATACATAAATCAAAATACATCTCATTAGAGAAAAATTAGCAATCAAGACATTTAAGGGAAGAACAAAATCAAGACTAAGGAAGAACAAGGCATAAAAAATTTATACATGAAGATAAATATTTTTTGTACTTTCTACTTCGTTACTTTGATACTTTAAAAGGCTCATTATGCATATACACATCATCATTTTTAACTCATTGCATGAGTCTTTTCAATTATCAAGAGAAATTAAGGTTTTAATCTCAAAGAACCTTTTTAATTCTTAAAACATTCTTTGGGGAACATTTAAGTCAATTTTTATTTTGAAAAATAAGTTTTAGCATTTAAAGACGTTAAAATCAAGATTTTCAGTTAGTCAAACTATATAGGTTAGTGGTTGACCAATGTAGGTTAAAATTGTCAAAGCTTATGTATTGAGAGTTTATAAGGACATTGGTTGGTATATTTGACCAATGCTCTACGTTGATCAACCACTATGTCATATTGATCAAACAATGTTCCAATAACTAGTGAATTTATGTATTTAATAAGTTACACTAGTTGAATAATGCACAATAATTTAGTAATTAGAAATCGCTAGTTCTTGTTTGTAATGGCTAGTTTGACCCCTAAACCTATAAATACATGGTTTTCTATAAACATCAGAAAATATTTATGTGTTATATAAACAAATTTTGAAGAGTTTTACAAAGGTGCTGTGTGTATTTATTATTGTAATTAATGCTTAGAGAGCCTTTAAGCTTATTAAAGTGATCAAACAAGGTCTCTTAAGTTGTAACTTCTTTTGTGTGCAGTTACTCTTTACCTTAAAGAAAGATTATAAGAAGAGTTTCTCTTTACTCATTAAAAAACAAGTTTATTGTAAGAAGGTTCCTCTATAAATTTTTGAAAGAAGAGACTTAATGGAAATTTCAGTGTCTTAGAGAGTCAATGTAGGTAAGAGGTGTATATTGAACCATTATAAATTGGTTCACTTTTCTTCTTCTATATACTCTTTAAATTATTTTTTTGTTATGTTGTTGATAAACATTAAGCTATTTTCATTATAAAATTAGTGTCATTCAACTACATACAATTTATAAGAAATAGTTGTTTAAATTTACTAACACCTAATTAACACCCCCTAATAGGTGCCATTAAGGAACAATAAGTGGCATCAAAATGGGTCCCTTGGGTTAGATTTTTTTTTAAAATTCAAGGATAAAAATCATAATAGTATACTTAGGTTCATCATCATCTTTATACAACTAAGAGACATAGACTATTAGTAAAGATAGGATCCACAAAACATTAGTAGTAGGGATCCAATGAAAATCATAGATGATAAAAATGTTCCTAAACTTAAGTAAAAATAGGATTCGCAAGATAAGAGCCTTATTTCTTTAAATAGCAAATTTATTCATATATTGTTATATGCAATAGGTAGAGATGAATTAAATAGGTATCTATATGTAAAATTACTCACTAAATTTAACACATACTTGAAGTCACATATGACTATACTAATCACGTTAGTGAAAGAAATGACAATAAGAAGAAGAAGACTTTCAAAGCATCAACTTAGGATAAGTTTTGTAACTCTGAAAGCAAAAAATTGAAAGGAGAAGTAGGTCATATGTGTTTCACAATGATGAGGTATTCTCCAACTCTAATTCTTGTGATAATAATAGTGATTTGGCATATGATGAACTAGTAAAAATTTTAAAATTGTTAGTATGAAAACGAAGAAGTTATCTTACAAAATCAAAGAAGTTAAAAAGTATTTAGGTGCATGAATGGATGAAAACAAAAAGATAAAGAGTGAATTACCTAACCTCAAAGCATTTAATAATGTGATCATTAATGAAAATCATTCATTAGATGCATTAAAACTTGAAAATAAGACATTAAAAAAAGAGGTTGATGCTTCTATAAATTCATTATAGGTATTTAGTAAAGACAGTGAGAAACTTAAAAACATATTAAGAGTTAAAAAGAGTGTAAATAATAGGCATGAGATTGGATCCAATGCCAAAACTATATTTGTTAAAGGAAAACATCTACACAACGTTTGTATAAAATGACGAATGGATTTGATGCAACTATTTTTAAGCAAAACGTATATCATGTACACATGATACAAATTTTAGACCTTACCCTAAACGAAAACCTTGTGTTTTCTTATACGGATCTATCCTAAGTTTAAAGCTCAATATTTTCAAGGCTATAATAGTCATAATTTTTATAAAAAGACATATGATAGCATGTAATCTTATATTCCTTTAGACTATAACATCAACTTAAAAGCAAGGATCAAGTTTCCTTCCTTAATAAGTATCACCATATAATTTTTCTAGGCCTCCACGCTACATAAAAGGAATAATAAATATTCATTGGATGAATCCTTATTATGTAGATAGATATAGAAGACCAAGCAATACATGTATGCATATATTCATATCATTCATATAAGATGATATGCCATTTTAATGATAAATATGGACATGTTGATAGCTTTTACTTCCTAAAACAAATAATAATAAGTAAACCCTTAAAAATATGGGTTAAGAAGAAGAAAAGACAAATAATCAAGGATTTAAGCTCATTTAGGCACCTAAAACACATCAATTGCTTTATTTTGTAAATCTATTAGAAAAAGATGAATAAATGGCATGTAGATAATGGATGCTTAAAGCACATGATCAGTGATGCATCTTAATTTTTAACTCTTAGAGACAAAGATCATCATATTGAATACAATGTCAAGGTTGGATGGATTTAACATAGGAGGCTTAGACATGTAAGCACATATTAATCTATAACCTTAACTCTAAGAAATATAGACCTTCTATAATCATGTTTGAGGAAGATAAGGCATGTGGAGCTTGCTAAATGAGCTAAAAAAAATCAAAAACTCATTTAAGAAAAAAATTGCTAACCTTTACTAGACCTTTTTAGTTGCTTTGCTTAAATTTGTTTATCCCCCACTATAATTGCTAGTCTAGCTGGAAAAAGTTATGCATTTTTAATAATAAGTGACTTCGGTAGATTCAAATGAGTATTATTTCTAGCTAGCAAAGATGAATGATTTAGGATATTTATTAAGTTTGTCAAGAGAGTTTAAAAGAAAAGGAACTCTATCTCACATCAATTATGAGTGATCATGGTAAGAAATTTAAAATGAATCATTTGAAACATTTTTTCAAAAAAATATCAATTTTCATAATTTTTCTACTTTTAGAACCCCTTAACAAAATGACTTTATTGAAAGAAAAAATATGACATTATAAGATAGGGTAAAACAATGATAAATGAATATGATCTCTCAACGTATTTCTTGGCAGAAGCTTAGCAATCACACGACATATATCTAATAGAGTCTATACAAGATAATTATCAATATAACTTCTTATATGCTTTAGCATAGGAAAAACCAAAGTCTAGTTATTTTAAAGAGTTTAGTTGTAAGCAATATATTTTGAACACTAATGGTAACTTAGTTAAGTTTAATTCAAAAGAAGATGAAGGAATTTTCTTGGTTTCTCATTAATAAGCAAGTATATAGTATTTAATATATGGACTCTTGTTACTAAATAATCCTTGTGTGTTGTTTTTGATGAATCTATCTTTTCTTGTTACTAAATAATCCTTGTGTGTTGTTTTGATGAATCTATCTTTCCTATAAGAAAAAGAAGCTCTAAAGATAATGATGTGGGTCTATTTAAGGATTTGAAGAAATTAGCCCTTAACAAAAGAAAAGATGATAACCAAGGTACCTTATAAGAGAAAATTATTAAAACAAGGGAGGGAGTTAAGAGGGAAGAGAAGCTTCTAATATATTCAAAATTCAAGAAGAATCATCCTCAGAACCAATCATAGATGATGTCCAACAAGAAGTAACTACTATATGTCATTTTAGAAATATATCATATCTTATTTTTATTTCTCAAATTGAACCAAGGATTATAAAAGAAGCCATTAATGATGAAAGTTGATATTACTATTAATGAAGAATCGATCTAATTTAAGAGAAGTAAGATTTGAAATTTAGAACTTGGACAAAGAGACACCCAAATCGTAGGTACGAAGTAGGTATTTAAAAAAAAAATGAATCGGGTACCACTATGAGAAACAAAACTAGATTGGTTGCTAAATGATATAATCAAAAGGATGGCATAGACTTCAAAGAAACTTTTTCTTTGCTAACTAGGTTAGGTACTATTAATTTTATTACTTGAATTTGAATCATATATAAATTTCACAGATGTAAAAAGTACATTATAATTGGTTTTACTAAAAAGGAACTTTATGTTGATCAACCTTCCAATATCAAAAATTATAATCCATTTAATTATGTTTACAAACTCTCTAAGGCTGTATATTATTTGGAACAAGCTTTTAGAACTTGGTATGATAAGTTAAATAAATTTTTTAGAAAATGGGTTTATTAAAGGCAAGGTTGATATAATAATCTTTGTCAAAAAAACATAAACAGGACAATTTAGTTGCCCAATTTTATATTAATGATATTATCTTTATTGCTGGTATTGAAAAAATGTATAAAGAACTTTTCAAATGTGTGAGTAGGAAATTGGAAATGAGCATGATGGGAGAGCTAAAATTATTTCTTAAACTCCAAATTGAGCAAATTAAGAAAGGAATATTTATTAATGAAACAAAATACATGAAAGAACTATTCAAATGCTTTGGAATTGATCAAGCCAAGTGATGTAGCGTGTCGTAAGACTACACAAAATAAACTAGATATACTATTATAATAGTGGTGAGTCTACATCAATCCCACAGTAGCTATCTGATAACCTAGGAGACGTTCTTTAGATTTAATCGGATAGCTACCTTACGAATGAGAAAAACAGACCAATATAAGCAATAATTACACAAGCTCGAATTATTTAACCTAGGTTATGTTATCCCTAATGATTACGAACCATTAGTTTCTATAGATGAATTTCAACATAAAAATTACAAATTACATTAAACATTCTAGCAATAGGTTTGTAATAAAACGATCCAATGAACGTATTAAAATCATCTTCTGACAATACCCAAATCCATACACATCGAATAATATACTTAATTTCTAAAGAGAGAGAAAACAACAAATAGAAGTAAAAATACAATTAAATGGGTCGTTAGCATCGGTGTCACCTCTGAATCGGTGTCAAGAAAGCTACTCCTCCATGGGTCTGTCCATATATGAGAGCTTCATCACCCTTTCTTCTTCAGTCTCCTAAGAGCTCCTTCCTTTTCCCCTAATCGAAAACACATCTATTCCTTCATAAAAACCTTTGTGTCGTCACACCCTCAGTATATATTAAAACGTTAGGTTAAAATAATCAGGTGAGGTGGCATCTTAAGGCCTCACTGGTGTGAGAGCACCTGCATGGGCGTGAGAATATGTCTTATGCTCATGCACACCCTCGATTATTTACTATCCATCTACCTTTATAATGTTGTCCGTTGATTAAATTCATAACTTACACTATGCCGCGAGTGTGATGTTCTAGCTCTCTTCATTTTCTCAAGTGTAACCGAAACCTTCTCTACCTTATTGCTCTAGCTGTCCCAACATCAAGATGGATGATTGTCTCATATAAAGTACCATGCAAGTCCATGCACACTTGATCGCGGGTTTATATATGATAAGTTTTAATATTTTTAACCTCGAAATACTGTAAGTGCACGGGTCATTCGCGTAATACTTAAGGTATTGATCCCACAAGGAGGTTTAATCTAATCCTAGAATATAAGGTCTGAGACTATTAAACAAATATTTAATAGATAATGAGTTTAAACACGAGAACTAAATAAATCAAATAAACCAAATCAAATAATAAAACAATATTTGACAATTAACTCTTAACAGAAACATTCACAACAATGATTAGCAATTTCAAGTTAAAAATGAATAACAATTAATGGAAATCGATTGAGTTGTTGAACAATGATAGCACACCTTAGAATTCAACCTAATGAGTTAACCGAAAGAGAGAAAGGGGAAAATTATCTATCTTTAATTCCAACCTAACCGATTATGATTTATCGAATTAATGGTTCTAATTACTCTCTCTCAAGTTGTAATTGGCATAAACCCTAATTAGATTATAGTAAGTTGTAATCTCTCAATTAACAACTGATCCAAATCCTAATCAGCTCTTAAGTTCTCTAATAAACAATTAGAAACCTATATGTGATCTCTCTACATAAGATTTACCAACTTGATTTAATTTCGAATCTATTAACTTACCTAACTCTAGTTAGCTTTCTCAATTCACCCTCTCAGTTTATTATCGAGATATGAAATGTAGAATTAAACCACAATCAATTCAATAAACACATAAAACAATCAAATTTTATTAAATCAAAAATAATATTCCAAAGGTGACTATAGAACATAAATCATAAGTCAATTCTATCATCAAACTATATATCCCAATTTTGTGGTCAAATAAAACTGAAATATATAGGAAATAAGACTTAAATTCACGTCGAATCTGTGTTGTCTCCTCGTCTCTCTTCCTTCGTCTCTTTCTTGATCTTTCAAAGTTCTCTCCTTTAGGGTTTCGTCATAGTGGCTGATCAAAAGCTCTCTTCTTTGTATTCTTCATGATCTTTAAATACCTTGGCAGTCCTAGGATTTTTTCGAGGTTGAAATGGTCTAAAAAATCTCTCGAAACCTGACTTTTCCTCTTGTTTGCATGTCTGCTCAATGCAAACCATGATCATGGCCAGCATGTAACTTCTCTGTCATGATCGTGGCTCGCATCTAACCTCTCTGTCACGATCATGGCCTAAATTTCACGATCGTGGCCTGTGGCGGAGTCTTTCTGCCATAATCATGTCCCTCACGTCATTATCGTGGTCTGGTACACATGTCTCTGTCATGATCGTGGCTTATTGTGCCACGATCACGGGTAATAGCTTTGGCCTGAAAGTCTCCAAAACTTCTTTGTTCTTTGATGTTGGCCCTAAAACACTAACAAACACATCAAGGTCCCTCAAAAACATAATATTTAGGCTCAAAGACTTATACTAACCCATAAAAACACTTAAACACATAAATAAACACAA
The DNA here is from genome assembly GCA_025629805.1 of Erythroxylum baracoense. Classification (NCBI taxonomy): domain Eukaryota; kingdom Viridiplantae; phylum Streptophyta; class Magnoliopsida; order Malpighiales; family Erythroxylaceae; genus Erythroxylum; species Erythroxylum baracoense. Next base: position 13,566 of record JAOTAY010017698.1, read on the forward strand.
TTCTAACCTAAACACAAACTAAACACTCAAATTAACACTCAATACACAACAAATTAAACCCTAAAATATGATGAAAATCATAACTATCAACATCTCCACATTTAAACGTTTGCTTGTCCTCAAGCAAACAAAACAACAAACACATAACAACACATAACACAGAATGCAAAAATGAGGCAATGGCTTCAACTTCATGAAATATATTTAATCTTAAGTACAATGATACAAGTTATATCAAATCATTAACATGCAAATTCTATATCTAAGGGCTTTGAACTAAATATATAAATTAATCGAGATACAAGTGTTAATTTATTTACCCTTTTAAATCGCATACACACATTAATAATTTTTTAGTCCTTCAGACTCTGTAACTGTTCCTAAGTATATTTTCATAAAAATTCAAGCTGATTACAAGCTTGATATGTTTTTATTACAAACTCGTTTTAAAATTTATTTATTGAACAAGGACTTAGTCTTTTTACGCAGAGGCAAACATTAGTAATGAATGTCGATCCGATTACTCAAATAAATCATGTTTTTATTAAGGTGCTTGTTAAGTCATCAATTTGCATTTATTTTGTACTTAATTATCTTTAATGTGTTGAAATAAATTATCCGAAATTAATGGAATTATCTTATAATTGTTACAGATGGTTTTCAACACCTTAGAGACAAAATTGAATAAAAAAGATGCAAAAGAATGAAGAAAATCCGAAATTCCTAATTTGACAGCAATTATGTGACTAAGTGTGGGCACGCCTAAGGATGGAATAAATCTGCATATCACTTTTCAAAAGTCAAAATCGAGATTCTCACAATCTTTGAAGATTATATTGCCATCTTTCAAGGGGATTGACTA
>JAOTAY010017861.1:0-14412 GCA_025629805.1 Erythroxylum baracoense
GATTGAGTGCATTAGCACGCCATCCTCACGGGGCACGGACTCGAATATCATCAAAGATGTCGGGTTCGGGTCTTGCGGGAGTGGGGTGTTACATACATAATATCACCAATCAAGCACATCAACTTGGGAAGAAGTACTCAAATCTGAAAATTGTCAAGAAAACCTTGAGATCATTGCCTCCTAGATTCACACCGAAGATTGCAGCTATTGAATAAGCTCATGATATTAATGTGTTATCTTTAGATAAGGTAATTGGAATTCTCACAAACTTTGAGATGAACCTCTTGAGAGACAAGCTTGAGAAGAATAAAGGACTGGCACTGTAAGCCGAAGTCACTAAATCTGTGAATTATTCAGGAGATGACTCCGATGAAAGTGATGCTGGTGTTACTAACAAGAAATTTCAGTAAGTGGCTGAAGATGGTGAAGAAAGATGAACCCGAGTTTAGAAAAAATAGTGGGAGTTCATCAAACAATAACTTTAAATAGTAAGAAAAAACCCAAAAGGTGAAAGGAAGGCAAAGAAGAAACAATGTCATGAATGTCAAGGCTTCAAACATGTGCAACCAGAATGTGCTAACACTTTTAAAAGGAGACAAGGGAAGTATTACACCAGCATGTAGAGTGAAAACAAATCTGAAAGTGAATATGGGAACGAAGAAGAAATTATAAGTCATAATGCTGTGTTGGTTGCTTTCTAAAAAGAATCCAGTTGCTTGCTTAGTAGCAACCATTGAATAAACTGAGGATGAAGATACATATGTTTTAGTATTAAACTCTAATTCAAATAGCAACAGCGATAATAGTGACTTTGAATTCAAAAAGGAAGATATTTGCAAGGCCTATGAACTAATATATAGCAAGTGGCTGAAGATGTGTAAATAAAATGAGAAGTTAAAAAGGGAGAATATCAAAATAAAAAATGTGATTCATGATCTGAAGATGAAGTTATTGTCAACAAAATATGAACTTGATGAAACCAAGCTAAAGTTGATCAGTACAGAGAAAGGTATAAGAATGTTGAATGGCAGTGCTGAGAAGTTAGAAGAATTGCTAGAAATTAGGAAAAACAAAGGGTATTTTCAAGGTGTTGGATACAAAGGTGAATTTCCATAAGTGAATAATGAGTAAAATGGTGACATTAGATTTATTAAAGAAGCAAGATCAAGTAAGCAAGGAGAAATTTCAAAAAGAAGCAGAAAGTTCATGCCTGCATGTCACTTTTATGGTGTAAAAGGTCACATAAGGCCAAATTGTTACAAGCTACTGCAAATTTTATTCCATAATGTCAAAATAGAAAATCCAAAAATTCTTGAAAAGATTTACAGCAGCAAAGGATACCAAAACAAATTTAGGTTAGAAAGAAACAATCGTAAGAATTTTTGGCTCTTAAATCAATACGTGACGCTTCTCATAATAGATGGTACTTTGATAGTGAGTGTTCAAGGCATATGATGGGTGAAAGAAACTATTTGATCAATTATCAAAGTTGTAAGGATGATCATGTTACATTTGGCGATGAGAAAAAAACAATAGTGATTGGTAGAGGAATTATTTGTATGGATGGATTACCTCATTTCGAAAATGTGCTTCATGTGGATTGCTTAAAATCTAACTTGGTGAGTATTAGTAAACTTTGTGATGATGGGCTATTCATTAAGTTCACTAGTGATGAATGCAACGTGTTAAACTAACAAGGAGATTGTATAGTAAGCGGAAAAAGATCGGTGGATAATTGCTACATGTTGGAAGATTATGGAGTTGCTGAAGATGTTTTAACCGTCATATATGATAACAAGAGTGTCATAAATATCTCTAAAAACCCAATTCGGCATTCAAGAACCAAATATATTAATTTGAAATATCATTTCATTCTAGAGCTATTGAAGAGTAAAGTTACAGTTCCTTCCTATATAACAACTGAGAAGCAACTGGCCGATATTTTTAAAAAACCCCTTGACTCCATCAGGTTTGAATCTCTTAATGGGGCATTGAGACTATATGCTTTGCAACTTTGAAGCTTATTGAAATAAGAAAAAAGAGAGAGAATGTTGGATGATAATGCTTTATACTCTCATAAGGTTTATGTGAGGGGGAAATTAATTAAGTTTGATCCTAATTCGTTGAATGTATTTTTGGAGTTTGTGAATTTAATTAGGATTAGTCTTATGAGGATGGATTTGAAGTGCGTAATGATATGTTGATACTTATGCCTCCTTATTTGCTAAGGTTGATAGCATTGAAGGTATTTTTCATGTGAAAACAACAAGTTCTTCATTATGCTTCGTCAAATGATTCTTAGCTTCTTTTGGCATTGATTTGTCCTAATGGGGAGATAGGAACTTGCCTATAGCTTTTTTAGCTAGTGCTTATAGCTTTTTTTGGTGACAATTAACTTGGACTCGGATTTTTTGAAATCTTTTATCATGATCGTTTATTTGAGGGGGAGTTTCCATTTCACTTATTCAGGGGGAGATTTTTATGTGACAAATAATGTCAAAAACGGGAAGATTGTTAAGATATTTATTTGCGACATTATTTTTATTTTGATATATTTGGTATGCCTCTTATAATAAGGAAGTTGATTTGAATTACTTATATCTTTTGTGATAAGGAAGTTGACTTGGTATAGGATTCCACTATCTTGGAATATGTAGTATTTGGATTATGTATATCTTTTGTGATAAGGAAGTTGACTTGGTATAGGATTCCATTATCTTGGAATATGTAGTATTTTTGAAAGTTAAGATAGTGTGGAAGAAAGGAATCCTAAATGAGATAGAATCCTAAATAAGGTAGGATTTGTTGGGGAAAAACAATATATATATCTTTTGATTTTTACAACTGCATTTTGGGTGTGTTTTTGTGATCAGTTACATGTTCCATTAATGATTTTTGTGGCTATTGTGCGTGGGTTTCTTTAGTGATAAATTAAAAAGTCCACAATAGATTTTTGTTTGAAGGCAGTCCATGGTGTGACATATATCCATTGATTTTTAACTGCCACATTTTTGGAGTGCTTGAGAGATTAATCACAATTTTTTATTATTGGATTGGTGTTATTGCATTTTGGGAGGTTTTGCAAAGATAACTTGCAAGTTTGGCCGCAGAATTTTGTTTAAAGACTCTTCAAGATTATGGTTTAATGCGGCTGCACATATAAGGAAGTGGTCCATGACTCAAGTGTTCTTTTGTTTCTTGTTATCGTTGATTTAATCACTTGAGATATTTTTATCTTTGTCTTCATTCGTTGTTTCAAAATATTCTGTTAAGGTTAGAACAAAGTAGTCGTGCTTTTGAGTGTGAGATAACTTTCAGGGTGTGAGTACGAGTCGATAGTGTCAAGGAATTAGTGGCGTCAGCTCCATAATAGCCTTGTATAAGACTATTGTACTACAGTAAAAGTTGATTAATCTGGGTAAAGGCCTCGTAGACGTAAGTCGTATGTGCCGAACTATGTTAACAAATATCTTATATTGATTTATTTGCTGCACACTTAATTTTTCTTCTTGTAATCAGATTCTGGAAATTGTAGTTGCTAACTCAATTATTTTCTGAAAAGCAACCGTCAGTCTTAGTTTGAACTAACCACAGTAGAACAGGAATTTTATGAAACTTTTACCTTAGAGTTTTTCTGAAGGGGTTATTATATTCTTACTTATATGAAAAACCTATATTTTATTGATACAAGTGCATTTAACTATTAATTACTTGACTATTCTCTCATTGGTATTTTCGCGTCTAATAAGTCAAAGTAAACATGAAGAATAAGAAAACCATGAATGGTTATAAATTAATTGACTTACCCTAGTCAGCAACCCAGGAATTATTTTCAATAATTTAACAAGTGAAAAGTAAGAACAAATAAAGAAATAAAGTGTTACAAAAATATCAAAAAAATATTTGAATATATCGAACATCATGTTGTAAATTAAATTTAGGGCCAATGGTTTGCCGGAGGATTGCAGTAAGAATTACCATCTTGCTTATTATTAATGTTGTTAATTACCATCTTGCTCATTATAATATTGTCATGATATTATCCTCCGACATGTCGCCACTTCCATATGTGACCGTAGTGACTGCAGTAGAAGGTGGCATTTCGATCATCCGACTAGGGGTACTATGATCGGTGGTCGAACCAGCTTGCCGCGACTCACCTCTGTGGACTTCACTCTTACTTGGTGCTTTATTATACTCATATAGACTCAAATTATTAATAGTATTACCTACGAAAATATATCATTCACGTACTCCTGAGAAGCATGAATTAAAAGAACATTCATCTTTATTATTGTTGTTGACTTTACAAAGTTAAAAAGGAAAGGAAGACAATTGCATGTGGACAACTATCCACAGCTAGCTATATGCATATGGAAGGTCCATAAATAGGCCTTTCCAAATCAGCTTTAAATTATCCAAAATTCTCTTTTTCAGCTCAATTCTCACAATTTGGAGAGTGTTTCTCCTATTTAATGAAAGAGTTAGTGTTTCTCCTTGTAAAATAGAGAGAGGTTATGTAACATCTTGTTTCTATACTAAGGGTTAGGACATAGGATTCTAAACCAAGATACATGAGAAATAACATAGAGAACACATGAGGTGCATTTCATTTACCTGCATATCACTAGTATAAGCGTACACACACGTGATTATTGATATTTACACATATTATAACGATTGTTTATGCACTCATTTGACATATTCTGGGTTATAAATGATTTTGATGTGATTAAGATGTGAATAGTGAATGAAATGTCTTGAAGATTGTTTTGGTGAGTATAAATATTGATTTAGAATTTTTAGTGAAAGTTGAAAATTTTATGATATTTATGAGTATTTTGGGCTAGAAAAAATGCCAAGTGACAATAAAATGGATAAATGGTAGTATAAATAAATGTTAAATGACAATAGAAATTATTGATAAAGGACAATAAGATTTAATGACAAATGTCATTAAAAATTGGGAGACAATTGAATTAGAAATTGGGAGACAAATAGACTAGCTATTTAAAAGACCAAATGGAGACCACTAGGTGTGGCAAGTGGCAAGTGGCAAGTGGCAAGTGTCACTTGCCTTGCCACATACCTCTCTTCGTTATGTTTAATTGAAAGACAACCACTTTGTCTTTGATTTTTACTCAATTGGTTAAATGATCTCCTTCACTTCGTTCTTCACTTCTCTATTTCCATTCGCGACATTTTCTCACCAATCCTACTCTCAGCGTTGAGTTGCTATCATCCTTCACTTGAGCTACTTCAAGATCTTTGTTTCTTCAAGATCATGTTGTCTTCTTCTTGAAGAAAGACCTAACCTACTCCACCCTCCATGATGATGATCGTGTGGTATAAGGAAAGTTAGGGTTAATTGGTTATTTGAAGAGCTTGAAGTTAAAAAAGTAAGTGTAAAGCATTATTCTTCATGGTTTATTAAATAACAACTTTTATGAAGATAGTTAAAGGTTGAATGATCATAAAATGGTGATGAACATATGTTAAAACGTGAGTGAAGAATTGAGCATATAGATGTCTTGTTTTTGCATATATGATGAATAATAATTCATAAGTCGATATAGAGATGTTTTTGAGATATAAGGATAGTTAAAATGGTGTAGAAAGAATGCAGAAATTTTATAAAGAGATGATGTTTTGGTGTTCTGTTTTGTTGTTTAAATAATGTAGATTTTTGGTTGTTATTATTAAGGTAAACTAAAATGAGTTTAAAGCTAAAGGAAAGGAGTAGTATAGTGTCTTGAAATGAGAAGATATTATGGTGATAGTTCAGAAATGAAATGAAGGTGATAATGGAATTGAACATGTGTTGAAACGTTGATGATGAATGTGTATATATGGATGTTCTGATTTTGTGTTCATGATCAACCATAGAGTATGATTTGTTTGTGATTGATATTAAGCTGAAATGGAGGTGAGAATGAAGAGGAAATGATGAGGAACTAAGCTAGAAATGATAGACTAACCATAAGATGTTTTGGATGTAACTTATAGGAGTTGGAAAGGATGGAAAATAGGAAGAACATTGCTGGGATTTTTGGATGTGACGATCATGGGAATGCATGAAAGAGCTGAAACTTTTTGTTAATGAAACCTACGATCATGGGAAGTCATCCACGATCGTGGGAATGACTTTTATGTGAATTGTTCTCCTTTTATGTAAGGTTTGAAACAAGTAATGATTATGTACTTTCCTATGATGCATTTAGGCTTGAATTAAGCTTGAAATGAACTTAATTTGATAATGGATTAAGTGATTAAATGTGTGATATGTTTAGAGTGTTAATTGAGGTTATAACTTAAGAATGGATTGTTATACGTCAATGAGACAAATTCTGGAAATTTAGAGATGTTATAAGAATGAAAGTGATCCTATGAATGCCAATGTGATTCAAAGAAAATGAGCAATGTGTTTTAAGTAAGAATGAATGAGAACTTGGATATTATGTGATCATACAACGCTATAAAAGAAATGATGAATGATTGAATTATGATATTAGAATAATCAAGTTCTTGAGCTATGAACTAAAGTGTAAGCTTGATATACACAAATGATGTTGCTAATGATCAAGTGATGTGATTAAGGATAAATACCCAAAATAGTCAACTTAATTGAATGTGAATGAGAAAGAAATAAGTATACTCAACTTAATTGTTGAATGCCGGACTTAGGTCCAATGACAGATATGAATGTGAATGTGAAAAATTGAACACAAGTGATTGATAAAATACATGTGATGCATTTCATTACATGATATGCATAATAAGATAAAGGTAGTTGTGACTGAAGTAGCCACCGAAAAAGAGCTTAAAGCTCAGAATTTGATTAAGAGCCAAAGGCTCACTATATATAATGAGCCCGTTATCTCTAACAGATACGGGATAGTTTATCAATGAGCCTGGTATCCACATTAGCTACGGGACAGTTAAAGGTACTTAGTCATAACAAAGTAATAACTGAAAGTGAGTCATATGTGCATTTCATATACATTTAATATGTGTGTTTAAATGTTCGAAATAAATAATTTGAATGTTTCTGAATGTGAAATGTGAAATAAGTGAACAATGATGATGTTTGATGTTATATGATGATTAGTGAATTGATGTGCCTTATGTGATGATGTGAATTGTCTGTGAACTATTTGTGTTATATGATATAAGTGAGCCATCGAAGATGGTTCACTCACTGAGTTTACAAAACTCACCAAAATTACAACGTTATCTTTCAGGCTCAGAGGAGATATCCAATTAAACAAATTGAAATATAGCCACAGTAATCGAATAAGAGATAGAGGTCGGGATCAATTTGTACTTGCATATATATTAAGTCATTATTGTATTAAGATTTGTTTTCCGTAATTGTTGAAAAAGTGTATATGAATTCTGTACATTGTAAACATGAATTCAGTTCGTAATAATAGTTTTGACTAAACACGCTTTGTAATTGTAATGGCCCCAAATGATTACTGAAATTCTGATGATATGTTTATTGATTGTCACACTTGTGACTAGAAATGTTATGAATAAAATGGGCCAAAAGTGGTTATTGGTTTTCTAAAATTGCGTGTGATGTTCAGAAAATTTTTGCAATGAGTCTGACTAACTGTCCTAGTGTGCCACCCTCTTAAAGTATGTTCTCAAATACTGTCGGTATGTTCGGAAATATGCCTTATGAGAGTGGGGTGCTACAAGGTAGTATCAAAGCCTAGGCTTGTTATCTTACATGGGCGTTTTTCAAAATATGTGTCAAGGTACATGCATTTTAGATATGTCATAACATATAGTGGAAACTGATCCCCAGTTTGAGTCGCATTTACATGAGTCACACGCATGAACATTCGTTAAGAGTTTGAACTATTAAAAGCAATGGGAAGGATGATAATCTGTCATAATGTGAGAAAATGAAAGTTTGTGGATATCCAGAGATAATAAATATTATATGATTCGGTATGTCAGACAAAGACTCAGTGCATTTGTAATTATGGATGTATCATCGAATATGACATCAATATTGTATTATGGTGGTATATCCTTGAATATGATATAAATGTGAATACATTGTCCAGGATTGATTGAGGAAAAGCAGACATGACAAGATTTAAAGTGTACAAACCAACTTGAAAGAAAACAAAATTTTCTATGATATTAAGAGGTGGAATTTGAAATTAAAATGGTTATTTGATTAATATGATAAGAGTTATAATTTAACATAAGAATATGTCAGTGGAATTGAGATCATAACTTCATTCTGATTATGCTCTATAATTCTGAATTGATTGAGAACGTACTTATGTATGACGAAATAAATGATGACTAAGACAAGAAATAAATAATAAGGAGATAAGTGGAAGTCCTCAAGGTTAAATTGATTTGTTATTGTAAGTGGAAGTCCTTAAGGTTAAATTGATTTGTTATTGTAAGTGCATATCTAATAGTGCAATTTCCATGACCAGTGATGTTATTAAGCACTTATGTATTATATGTTTGGAGAAAATATAGGAAGTGATCTATGACTTATTGAATACTTTTTAGTCATAATTCCCATAGTTAAAATTTTGAGATGACTCAGAGTAGCGCATGAAAGTGTTTATAATGATCAATTGTGGATAAATTGAGAGTGTAAATGATGTTACTATGTGTGATGAATTTGAGGAAAAAGGAAGTAGGGCACGATCGTGGTATAGTCTCCACAATCGTGGCCAAGATAATTTGGTTTTGTCACGATCGTGGTGAGAGGTCCACCACGATCATGGGCAGGCATAAAGAGAGAAATGTTGTCTAGAATCAATTGAGATTTATGTAACATTGGCATAAGATAGTAATGTATGACTTGTCGAAAATACATCTCTAGATAAGATGTAATGATCTTGATGGTACATACCCAAGTATTAGAGTAAATGAATCTGCCTACTGCTTCACTAAGCTTTATTATAAAGAATATTATGATCATGTAAGATATGACAAAAACTAATCTTATTGAGATATTATGAATAGTCGAAATTGATCTTCTTGAGGTATTAAGAATGATTGAAAAGCAATGATGAATATAGTTAACTGATAAAGAGTATGTAAAGAGTATAGATGATTGAGGAGAGAAATCTTCTTTTGATAGAGACTTTCATTAAATTATATCATATAAATCAAATGTTCCATTTCTAGGAATGAATGTCTATCAAATAAATCAGAAGTGAATATTGGAGTCAATTAGAAATGGGACTCAGGCATAAGAAGCTGAATATGCTATAACGAGTATATGTGTTTTGTTTGTTGTAAAGTAGCCGAACTATGTTATGGTGTTCCTGAAATGGAGATGACATAATTGCTATTGTTAAAGAACTTAGGTCCACAATGTGCTATATATTCGTATATCCAGAAGGTACAAGTTAGATTTGATGTTTGTGCTCTGAAAATTGAGATTTGTAAATAAATTGAAATGTGTGGAGAAACTAGCAAGAATGATCAGACATTAGAATAATTTGATAAGAAATAAGAGAAAATTGAATGAAAGGGGAAAATCATTCGGGAAAAGAATTCGATAGAGAGATTGAGGAAAACATGAGATAATATTACCCCACCCGAGGAATTAGTTCTTTAAGAATTTTGAGGACTATATATGGGTACTTTAAATTTTTGCGATACCTGTTTGGGTTGACAAATGCCCCCAGCAGCATTTATGGCATTAATGAATAAAGTTTTCCAACCTTGTTTGGATCAATTAGTGACTATAATCATAAGATAATATTTTGAATATATTCGAAAAGTTAAGATGAACATTTTGAAAACTAAAGTTAATCTTACATATGATGAGGGAGAAATAATTATATGCCAAGTTCAATAAGAGTGAATCTTAGCTTTATCAAGTAATATTTTGGTCATATAGTATTTAAATAGGGCATATTGGTAGACCCAAAGAAAGTAGAGGTAATGATGAAGTGAGAAACATCGAGGAATATTTATATGAGATTCAGAGTTTTCTATAATTAGTTGGATATTGGATACTAACAGAGGTTGTCAAGGGTTTTTATTGATCTTAGCCCTTTGACAAAACTTCTGAGGAAGAATATGCCATTCAGATGGACTAATGAATGTAAAAAGAATTTTGAGGAATTAAAGCACCGAATAATTACAACACTGGTATTAGCTATTCCATCTGGATTTGGAGATTTTGTAGTATATAATGATGTTTCACATCAGAGAATAGGATGTAATTGATGCAGCATAATAAAGTGATTTTATATGCATCAAGACAATTAAAGTCTCATGAGTGGAATTATTCGGTACATAATTTAGAAATTGCTACAGTAATAATTGCTTTGAAATTCTTGGAGACATTATATGTAGGGTGAAACATTTCAGATTTATACAAATCATTAAAGTTTGAGGAAATTATTGAGTCCGGAAGAATTGAATATGAGACTGAGACAATGGATAGAGTTACTTAAAGATTATGATTGTACAAATGAATATTATTTAGTAAAGCTAGTATTGTATCTGATGCATTGAGCAGAAAATCCAATAGTAGTATCGCACAAATTTAGATATTGAGGTTATCAAATCTAATGCAATAAAGAACATACAATGTTGAGCTGAATTTGGGGCAAAATGAAGAATTATTAGCTATATTGAATTTAAGATCAATTTTACATGAAAGGATTAGTAAAGCTCAAAGTGAAGATTCAGAATTTGTGAATCTTATTGAGAAATTGAAAGTGAATCCAAATTTTGAGTCTGAATTGGAAAATGATACTTGTGATTAAAGTAAGGAGTATATGTAACCAACATAGATGATTGAGAAAAGAGATTTTGGATGAAGCACACATACCAGCTTATGCTATACATCCACTAGTAATACACTGAAACAGTAATTAGCGGCTAAGGATGAAGAAGCAAATGGATGAATGTATGATTAAATGTTTGATTTGCCAACAGTCTTAACTATTGGAGATATGTTTAGAGCTAATATTTTGGAGTTCCTAAGAGCATGAGATCAATAAGGGACTCTGATTGAATTTGATTATAACAATCATTATCACAGTAGTATCAGTAGGATATCAGATGAGGCGTCATTTGATAAAAAGAGTCTTCTGCCTTTATATCAGAATGAAGAGGGCCTAAAGGATGATTGAAGGCCAGAATTGATTCAAAATACTGTTGATAAGTAAAATTGATCTGTAGTAGAATTTAAATGATTCAAGAAAGACAAACGAGTTAGGTGGATCAATACCGCAGATATGGAATATTGAGAAAGATAAAGTGTTTTTTAAAGTACCTCCTTGGCAAGGTGTGCTAAGGTTTGATACAAAGAGTATACTAAGCTGGGATACATTGGTCTATATGGAATTATAGAGAAAATAGGATCATTGACTTATGAGTTAGCTAGACCAACAAAGATGTATCAGATTCACAATGTGTTACATGTGAGTATGTTTAGGAAATATCAGTATGATCCGACATAAGTGTTACAAACACAGGAAGTGAAATTTGCAAATAATATGAGAAATATAGAGGAACCAGTTAAGATAATGGCTTATAAGAAAAAGCAACTGAAAAATCGAGTGATTCCATCGGTTATAGCCTTTTGGAAAAAATCATACGAGTAAAGAAGTTACATGGAAAACGGAGGAGCATATGAGGAAACAATACCCCTACCTTTTTGACCAATTAGGTAAGAATTTCGAGGACGAAATTTATTAAGAAGGAGAGAATTGTAACATCCCATTTTCATACTAAGAGTTAGGACATAGGGTCCTAAACCAAGATACATAAGAAATAGAATAGAGAATACGTGAGGTGCATTGTATTTGCATGCATATCACTAGTATAAGCATAAACATATGTGATTATTGATATTTACACACATTACAATGACTGTTTATGCACGCATTTGACATATTCCGGGATATAAATGATTTTGATGTGATTAAGATGTGAATAGTGAATGAAATGTCTTGCAAATTGTTTTGGTGAGTATAAATATTAAATTAGAATTTTTGGTGAAATTTGGGGAACTTATAATATTTATAAGTATCTTGGACTAGGAGAAATGTCAAGTGGGAGACAATTGGATTAAAAATTGGAAGACAAATGGACTAGCTATTTAAAAGACCAAATGGAGACCACAAGTGTAACATCCCGTTACTCATGTTGAGGCTAGAATAGTAATTATGAGAGTTTATTAATAAATTAGAAAATTCATTTCATGCTCATGCATTATATGATATGCTCATACTCCTGAATATTGAATTTTGCACATGAAAATAATTGTACATGCATTCATAGACAATTTCCGGGTATAATTGATCTTTATGTGTAATATGTGATTTTGTTGAAAATTGTGACTTTTATATGTTGAAAATTGATTTGGAGAGTGTATTTAGTAATTTAGAATTTTTGTAGAATTTTAGGAAAATTTTGGAAATTTTGGGTATTTTCGGACTAAGAAAAATGCCAAGTGGCAAGACAATTGATTAATGGCAGTAGAATTAAGAGTCAAATTGCAGTGAAAATTTTTATAAATGATATTTGGGTTTAATGACTTATGTAATTAAAATTTGAAGACAATTGGAGTAGAAATTCGAGTTGATTGGACAAATTGAATGAGAAAACTTAAGTTAACCGATAAGGAGAGGACATGTGGCAAGTGACAAAAGTCACTTGCCAAGTCATGTCTTAAAGACCCACGATGCTTTCCAATTGAAAGACCAAGTTAGTGTTTTGTCTTGCTTCTCTCCTTCCCATTTTCGTGGCCTTCTCTTCTCCTTCTTCTCCTTTTTTGTTTCTTTATGTTTTTACTTCTTCAATTTCCATACAAGTTAAACCTAACCCTCTCATCTTTCACTTACTACTCTTAACTTGCTCTCTCTACCATTTTCACTTAAAAACTAACCAAATCCACCCTAGAATGATGATGGTCGTGAGATACATGGGATAGCTAGGGTTGGTGTGTTTTTGAAGGATTTGGAGCTAAATAAAGTGATGCTTTAATCTTCACGGGTTAGTGTAAATGGGACATTATGATGAGTAATTTGAGGTTTTGTTTTGAATATGAAATTCCTTAGGTAATTTCATGGGTGTTTGATTTATAAAGAGATTTTTATCAAAACAATTAAAGTTAGTTAGCTAACATTATTCATGACTTAATGATGTGGGTGAATGAAGAGGTAATGGAATTATGTTTTACTTTGGTGCTGTTAAATGGTGTATGAAAGTGTAAAATGTGATGAATGAGTGAATGAATTTCTGGCTTGTTTTGTATTGATGATGGGTTAGAGCTCGCATGATCATAAAAATGGGGTTGGAAGAGTGATGATTTGTTGATAATTGATAAGTTGTTGTTGTTGAGATGAATTTTTTTGAGATAGACAGGTCATTATAATGAATGTGTATATGATGTGTTTTGTTTTTGGTGTTTATGATCAAGCATGGATTTTGAATTGTGTATAGATGATATTGAATTGTAATTAGGGTATAAATGAATAGGAACTGATGATGATATAAGTTAGAGGTAATAGAGTAAGCAAAAGAGATGAATTAGGATGAAATTGATGATGAAGTGTGCTGGAAATGTTTTAGATGTAGTGTTTCTATAGAATATGCATATGTAATTCAGACATATTTTGATCTACAGATATCCAAATAGGATGATTGTTAATTTATATTAAACTAGAGATGAATGGATACAATTGTCATGAAGGAATCAAGTTTGAATTCTATCTCAAAGAGTTTTGAAAATTGTCTTGAAGTTGAGTTTCAGATTATATCTCGGTTTCTGAACAATATGTAGTAAATTGTTTATAACTTTCAGAATCCTGAACCAAATTGTATGAACTTAGATTCTTTAGAAACTTAATACATATATGAACAACTATTTAGAAGAATACTTTGACTAAAAACCTCATTTTTCTAGGCTTAAAATGGAAGTGAAGTTCGGACAAAAAAAAAAGAAAAAAGGAGTGCAGTGGTTTAGCGCAACCGCGACCCGAGGGTTGTTATGCGGGTGATTTTTATTGAACATGTGTTGGTATTTTGATGATATCTTGAGCTGTAGATGTCTAAATGAGGTCATTCTTGATTCAGATTAAAGAAGCGACATAGTTATACAACTTTTTTGAAGAAGTATAAATTTAATTATGTCTTGAAGACTTTCAAAATCTGGTGTGAAATTGAGTCTTGATTGACGATGTAGTACTACTTGAGACAGAAATTATGTCTTGATGTTATCATAAAAACAGAATGGATATAGGTGGAATCAAACAAAGGTATCTTCACAAAAGTTATAGTCCATTCTCTTATCTTTAAATTGGTATTAAGTTTGTAATTTTTATATATCTGAGTTGAAAGTTATGAGTTGTACAATTTGAGGGTATGATCATAAACTAGCCAAAAGTTCAATTATACACA
>JAOTAY010017872.1:0-14412 GCA_025629805.1 Erythroxylum baracoense
CGTAAGGCCAACGGGAGTATACCTACAGCATACAAGTGAAGGATAGAGGTCGGGATCAGTTCGCGTCTGCATTAGTGCTTTCTTATTTCTGTATAAAATTGTGTATTATGAACTTTTGTACAAATGATTCTGTAATTTATAAAGTCAAACTGACTTAAGTGCTTTATATTTGTGGAAGGGCCCGAATGATTATTGAAAATTTGTGCTAATTGAAAATGATGATGAATGAATGTGGGCCAATCTGAGTATGTATTCCACATGTTATGTTATAAAAAAAATATACCGACTATTGAATGATTTAGTGCATTAGCACGCCACCCTCATGGGGCACAGACTCAGATATCATCAACGATGTCGGGTTCGGGTCTTGCGGGAGTGGGGTGCTACACCTGAGGCCCTACATATCAATCAGTACATATGTGTGAGCCACAACTGGTATCCAATACCTATATGTTATTACCAGAAACAATATTAATATTAGTAACAAACATACCAGAAGTAGATGGGGCATCTGATGCCTTGTTCTACTTCGGTGACTTTAGATAGGCCATATAGTTCCTCTTCCAATGGCCATCTTTATCAAAGTGGAAGTATGTTCCCTTAGGGGTAGTCTCCTTAGCTTTCTTCTTGGCCATACCTCCCTTAGGCATTGTGGACTTCTTCTTCTTTTGGTTCTTCCTCCTAGAATCAGAAGATCCACTAGCATAACAGCCTGACTGTTTGGATAGATGGCTTAACTGTTTTTTATTAAGTTGATCAGCTTAAGAAATTTATTGGCTTCCATAAGTGAGTGTAGGTTCGCACTAGTGGTCATGGTGTTGATTCTTACAACCTAATGTCAAGGAAAGAATTGGTGTTAGACTGTATGTAAATGCATATCAATTAGGACTTTAATAACATGCAGTATAGCTCCCACTATTTTATCATGAATCCATAAGCCTCAATATGAATTTGAGAGAACTTATATAGAAGTTCTCTTAGTAGGTTGATATCCAATATCTTTAGGAATGACCTTGGGTTTGTCCAACAAGCCACCCTAGTTCAATCGATAGGTATTAGTCGTACCAATTGCATTTATAATGCAACTATCAAATCTAGTGCTATCAACTCTTGATGTGTGTACTCACATTGGGCTATCAACTCTTGATGCATATATGTCTCATGTACATTACCCAACTTCACCTCTATCTATATTGTCCTTAGGTTTGCCTAACAAATCAATGATTCTAGTTAACCCATTAATTTCAAAATCATATTTCTATGGATCGACCATATTCATGTAGAGCAGGCTAGGGTTTACCCAATAACCCTAAATCTAAAAGAACTCTGGTTCTCACCATATTAATGGAAGGTGTTAGTTTTAATATTCCAAGTGAGAGATTTCTACTTAGGTACCATCTAACTAGGATGGTCTTGTATATATCATATATATATACATATATAGTTACTGTAGCTATATGGCATGTTATAGACACCCCAATCATATTGGGCTTATGTCCATAACCGTCCATCATACAAGTCCAAACAGTCGTAACCTACATTCTTGTTTGAGTGTAATTATGCAACATAAACTACTCGTTTTATGCTAAAAAAACTATAAGTGTATGGGTCGTGACTTGTAGTTAAAAAGTGGATATCGATCCCATAGGGATTGATGCCTAGATAATACTTAATTTAGACAAAACTTTGTTTAAGAAACAAAATTGTTTAACGAAAATAATTTGAAAATTAAAATTAAAATTAAAAGACTAATAATGAACACTGAATAACACCAAAATGTAGAAAAATCAGAACTCAAGAATCTAAAGACTAAAGATTACTTTTTTTCCTATTTTGTCTCCCTCCTATTTTATTAATCAAATTGTGTCTCAACCTAGATTTTTTAATGTATTAACTACCCCCTTCAAGGTATAATTAATTGTCCCCAATCACATTAAATGGAGTCAATTGAACTATCTCTCAACCTATCTAATGACTTCATTGATTCAACTAGTTATTAAACTATCTTATGGGTGATCAATTGAATTCGTCAAGATTTCTCTTCTAACTAATCAATTGACGTGAGGATTGTATGTTTATAGGTTGCCAACTCTCATTGTACAATCCTACACATATAATCTTACTCACTCTCTAGATTTGTTGCAAGAAAACGAACAAAATCAACAATCATCAAAGAAACTTTCATTCAATTCAATAAGATAGGATTTTTAACAAAATAGTTCAAAAGCAATCCATAAAACTAAACCAGCCAATCATGGTCTCCATAATATCATCAACACATAAATAATTCGTCTTACAAAGATTAGAAGAAAGAAAAACACAAAAAATTGAATAAAAGGAACTTCTTCTCTTCATTGCCAAAATATGAAATTTTAGATGTTAATGTGCTATTTCCCTAAATCATGATGATAATCCTTGACTTTAAACCTCCCTCAAGGCTAAGAACTTGTGTTCTTCACTCAAGGATGGTGTTTCTACATAAGGGTTTCATCTCGCTTAATCATGGACGCTTCATTCCCTTTTAATAGTCTAAAAACCCTATGTTTAATGAAGCCCCACATAATGACTCAAATTATAATTCCCACGATCATAGGAATTGGCATGATTCCCACAATCGTGGGAATTTGTAACAGATAGTCTCCTCTTTTCTTCTCCTCTTTGATCTCTAGCTCAATCTCCAAGTTGCTCAATCTTCCTACCTACATAAAAATAATCAATTCTTACTCTAAATTAACATCAAACATAAAAGAACAACAATGGAAATCAACTAAATGAAGACATACAAAATGAATCCTAAAGTACAACAATAATCAACAATTATGCAAGAAACACATGCCAATTACTTAGAAAAACATATAATAATGCACAACTATCAACATCCCCACACTTAAATATTTGCTTGTCCTCAAGCAAAATAAATATAACCAATCAATTTTATCACTTCATATTCACAAAGATCAAAACATACAATTCCTCAAATTTAAGCCAACTCAAATATCAAGTTAATACACATATCATGACTATTTTCATTGGTATACATAAGCAAACTCAACAATTGACACCTTCACTCAAAGATAAGTAAAGATGAAAAATGAATCTTCCTCAAAGTTTTCACTCATTTCTCTCAAGTGTTTGATGGTTAGTGTTTCTCTCAGATTTCCTATAGGAAATTACCCTACCATAGGCTTGCTAATACACCAATTCTCCTCTACAATGATTGCATTCGTAAATAGATCAAAAGGACTTATTTAAGGTTGTAATGTGTTAAGGGTTAAGGTGGGTAAAGAGGGAAAAAGGTTAACACAAGCATTCGTAAAGCAAGAAGGGGATAAAACGGGATAACAAAATATAACTACGAGATATACAAATGTAACTAATATTCTGCATTTATTGATGCTACTCACTTGTTCTTCCTTTTTCTTTTTTCTTTTCTTTTTTTCTTTTCAACATTTTTTTCTTTTTTTCAATATATGGAAGAAACTATGAATATAATAGTAGCTATATACAGTGTAATCTATAGGCAAAAATATACTCGACTTATCTCGGTAAAGATTTTCACAACGATCCCAACTAATGTATTACTTAATACTCTACTGAGTTTGTGAATGAGTAGGTTAATGAGGTTTAAGGTTTTAAAATTTTGGTTGTTTTTAAGAAATAAAAGGTTAAGGCTCAACCAGGGTAGCAATGGATAATACAAAAGCGTAAGTCATTTAAGCCAAGGGTTAACACAAAAAGGGCCTAAATCATCTCTATTAAGCATACATCTAGTAGACTCAAATCGATTCAAAACAAGTTCTAAAGGTAGTAACCTAAGGAAGTAACACTCAACAAAGAAATAGAATGACTAAAGATGGAGTCATATGGCTCAATCCTCACTTTGGATCAAATCAAAACTCATTGTGCGTCTTTGCACTACTTCTTTGCTCAAATGTCAATTTATGACTAAGCTTATGTAACTAACTACTTTTCATCACTCTATATGGTTCACTTTCTACTCAAGTAGCCTAATTTGAGTTCAAGCATGCATTCAATCTAATTCCAACTAACGTTATGGCAATATTTATCAAAGTGACTAAAATGTGGTTCCATTGCTATCACAAAGCACATACAATATGCCTAAATATGCATCCTATTCAACACAATGTAAAAAAAATACAATTAAGAACTTTGATGTGACTTCCCACACTTACAGATCACATTGTCCTCAATGTGACAAGTCAATGACAAAATAAAGGGAAAAGACATCAAACCATACAAAAAAATGAAAATAAAATAAACAATAGAAATTAAAACAAATGAATGATATTAAACCAAATAAAAGATACTGAAGTCAAACCAAATTTAAAAGAAATTAAATCTAAACAAAAGACATAGCATACAAACAATTAATAAGAAACCAAATACACATAAAATGAAATGCAATCACACAAATGAAACAAAAAATTTTAAAAGTTAAAGGGTAAGAAAAGCTTATTCCGAAGATGGTGGTGACGGTGATGGTGTAGGAGCTTCAAAATTATTCCTCCGAAAAAAGTTGAGGAACCTCTTCTTCAAACTATGTTACTCCTTATGTACTGTCCGCATTTTTATACTGAGCTCATTTAGTTGAGAGGTCATACGTTGTTCGTTGGAGGCTATTTTTTCAAGGCTTTGTAGGAATTTGTTAGCCCCTGCTAGTGCACTAGGTCCTGTTGCTTCCGCTTTGTCCTCCGGATCTTGAGCTACTTGAGATGTGGAAGGTTGGGACGCGGCTATACTGATGCTTTTACTGTTTTTCACTACAGTACACATCTGAGGATTATAGAGTTCTATAAAATGAACCTCCATAATCTCGAGATGCCTAAAAAATGATATGTCAAACATATCGTGTGGCATTGTATGCACCTCTTCCAAATTATAGTTATAAAAATGAGCTAAAGCAGTAACAATGTGCCCCATTCCCAAATATGAACTTTGCTTATTGACAACACTGACAATGATCTAAAAATTCTAAAGGGTGTGTTGATTCTAACCTTGTGATCCATGCATCATAAGAAGAAAAGTTAACTTTGCTAACCAAAACTCGAGTTGAGGTTAATGGTCCCAAATACTTAAGAACACCCACCACACCTCTGCGTCAACGGTGGTTTTTGGACCCAGTGGTTATGCTGGGACTTTATCCAGGGACGTAGCGGACAACCTTGACCTCTGATACCACTTTGCTAACCAAAACTTGAGTCGAGGTTAACGGTCCCAAATACTTAAGAACGCCAAAGGTTACATTATGTAGGCAAAGTTGCAAAGAAAATGACAAGTGACTAGACATTTGGAAAGAGTAAAGAAGAAGAAAACTAAAAAATTAAAGTAAAAGCTAGTTAAAAAGTAAAAACTTAAAGGAAAAGCTAAAAGTAAAAGATAAAAGTGGTTGGCCAGCTGTCACTGTCGGCCACCTACTAATAATCATATCTGGCCAAAAGTACTAATAATTATATATGGCCAAAATATGATTTTTGGACCCAGTGGTTGTGCTAGGACTCGATCTAGGGACGTAGCAGACAACCTTAAGCTCTGATACCACTTGGTACCCAAAACTCGAGTTCAGATTAACGGATCCCAAACCTTAAGAACACTGACTCCTTCTCTTCTTTGCCAAAATCTAGAATTTTGGTGTTGATGTGTTATTTCGCCCAATCTTGATGATGGTCCTTGTCTTCAATCCCTCCTCAATGCTTCGAACGTGTGTTCTCCACTCAAGGATGGTGTTTCTATAAGTGGGTGTAGTCTCCCTTTAAGATGCAGGCTTAATGATGCTTTTATAGTCCAAAAATCCTAGGTTTAATGAAGCCTCACAGATTACCTCAGATTACAATTCTCACGCCCGTGGGAATTTGTATGATTCTTATGTGCATGGGAATTGCATACAGATGCACTTCTCATTTTTGGTGTGATTACTCACGTCCGTGGGAATTTGCATGATTCCCATGAACGAAGGAATTTGTCCCAAATGCACTCTCCTTCCGTGGGAATTTGCATGATTCCCACGAATGTAGTAATTTGTCCCAGATGCTCTCTCCTTGTCTTCTCTTCTTTGATCTTTTGTTCAACCTCCAAGTTGCTCCCTCTTCCTTCCTACTAAAAAATAATCAATTCTTACCCTCAATTAGCATCAAACACACAAGAATAAAAATGGAAATCAAGCTTAATGAAAACATAGAAAATGAATCCTAAACTAGAACAATAAACAACAATTATGTTAGAAAGCACATGCTAATTACCTATAAAAATATATCATAATGCACACCTATCAGGTAGCAGGTGTGTTGTATGTTTTTAATTTTGAAGCATTTGTATTGGTAGATCTAGGATCTACACATTCATTCATCGCACAACATCTGACATCTAGACTGCATTGTGATAGAGAAATGTTGAATTGTGGTTTAGTAGTGGTACTCCGATAGGTAGTACTACAATGATTGGTGAGGTATGTAAAGGGTGCATAGTTTGGATTGATCAGGCAAAGTTAAAAGCTGATTTAGTCGTATTGCAGTTGAGAGAGATAGACCCATTCTAGGCATGGATTGGCTCACTGCTCACAGGGCCATAATGAACTGTTACACTAAAGAGGTAATTCTTGACTCCTCTAATCATCCAAGAGTAGTGTTTGGAGGAGTTAGTCAAGCAATGCCAGCTTGATTAATTTCATTCATGAGTGCCTTGAGATTGATGCGAGGAGGATGTAAGGCTTAACTGGACCACATGGTTGATACACGTACTGAACAGACTAATAGTTATGATTTGCGTTATGTTTTAGGGTTCAATTTGTTGTGTATTTAGTGTTAATTTGAGTGTTGAGTGTGAATTTATGTTTTAATTGTGTTAGTTTATACGTTTAAGTGTTTTTATGGTTTAGTATGAGTCTTTGAGCTTAAATGTTATGTTTTTGAGGTATCTTGATGTGTTTGTTAGTGTTTCAAGGTAAATGGTGAAGAATGGAGAAGTTTCAAATAGTTTCAGGTTAAAACTACGGCCCACGATCGTGACAGAAAGATGTGAGCCACCAAGAGTCAGGCCACGATCGTGACACTTTAGGCATGATCGTGATAAAAAGGCCAAAACCAGGCCACAATTGTGACAATTTGGTCACGACCGTGACAGAAAAAGTTAGACGCTGGCCACGATCATGGCCTACGTCGTACAGACACGAAAACAAATGAAAATGTTAAGTTTCGAGGGACTTTTCGAATCATTTCGACCCCAAATCAACCCTAGGGCTTCCAAGGTATAAATAGAACATTAAAGAACAGATTTTTGCATCAGTCAATTCTGAAACCTTAGAGAGCTTATCGAGAGATCTAAGGAAGGAGATGAAGGAAGAGGGACATGGAGAAGGCACCTAATGCAAAGTACTTCCCAGAATAGGTGGTTTCCCGCCATCATTGCCTCCACTAATCCATTCCAATATTATTTTCCAATTTATTTCAATTTTACTGATGTATAGAATTGGGATAGTCGTTAAGAATAGGTGTTGTTAAATATTGATATTGTCTAAACCCAACTTCAGAATTTTTTATATTTGATATTAATAAAGTTTGATTTATTGAGTTATTTGTGATTCAAGTTCTATTCTTAATAATTCGGTAATAAACTGAGAGGGTGAACCAAGTGAATATCATCAAATTAGGCGAATGAGAGTTAGGTAGTTAAGAATTGAATCAAACTAGTAAAATCATGTAACAGAGATTGAGCATAGGTTTTCGGTATGTTAATAGATAAATTTAGAACTGATTTAGGAATTGGGTTAATTGGAAATCGAGAGATCACAATTCCATAATTTAAATTAGGGATAAGGATTATAACTCGAGAGAAAGTAATCCACCCTAGGACTATCTAGACCTAGTAATTCGATAATTTCATAATCAATTAGATTTTAATTAAATTCAGATCAAAATCCCCTTTCTCTCAATTGGTAGTTCCTAGGTTGATTCTTGATTAGGTTGTGCAAAATTACTGTCTTGTCCATAATTTTTGAATTTAATTCTTGCGATTGATTTCTTGATTAATTAATTTTTTGCATTAGTTTATTATTTTGATTTATTGCGAATTTGATTCCAGCCTTAGATTTTTGGATTAGATTACTCCTTCTCGTGGAATTGATACTTTAGGTACTACTTAAACGACCAGTGCACTTGCGGTATTATCGAGGTTATAAATATTAAAACTTTTTCATAACATAAAACACCCGATCAAGTTTTTGGTACCATTGTAAGGAGGTGATTAGTTTAGCTCTTTAGTCTAAGTCTGTTTCACTATCTTTTGTCTTTAAATTTAAAAAAATTAGGGCGTAAAGTGGAGACACATCAAGACATCTTAGAATGAGAATGAGACATTGAAGAGTTGAATGTTAAGAAGAGATAAAAAGAACGATCATAGAGGATGTATATTATAGGGAGCAAGGGACAATTGTGGAGTTCAAAGAGCCCCAATTTAGTTGGAGAAATTACCATCCTTATATGAACTCATACATTTTGGGGTGGCAAAACCACCCAGATTTCTATTGGTTCAATAATGTAAGTACTCACATAAGACATCAAGACCTGTTTGAATTTCAACATGATGTATCTAGTTTATGGGATTCCAAGCTGGACAAAATCATAAATAAGCTCACGGATATGGAAGAGAACTAAAATAGATTGAAGAGAAGTTTAAGCAAGTAGCAGAAGAACATACATCTTCTATTCACAATCTAGAAGTTCAAATAGGTTAGCTTTCTAGAAAATTTTGTAAGCAAAGTGTGGAAAACTGTCTGCGCAGCATAAATGTAAATTCAATAGAGCCATATTAGGCTATCACACTGAGCAATGGGGTAGAGCTAGAAGAACCAGCTAGAAATCAAGCTAAACCCAACCTTAGAGACAACCAAGAAATCAAAGAAGAGGATGAAGAAAATAATGTCAACTATCCCTATTATTCACTAGTTCTTGGAGAGATGATTAGGAAAAGAACTCTATCTTTTAGATTGATGATGATCAAATGACATTCAACATGAATGATGTAATTAAGAATCTGAAGGTTAGTAGCTCATTCAAGGTAAATGACGTGTTCGAATCTTCTGAAGAATAAGAGGACGAAGAACAGATGACAACAAACATAGAGTTTAAAGAAGCGATGAAAATCTCTGTTCGTGAAGTGGAAGAAGCAGAGGAGACGAAGGCGATTAAGGAAGAAAGAGAGCAACTCACCTTCGTACAGGACAAACTGTTGGATTCAATGAAAGATTCAGGGAGTTATTCCCTGTTTTATCGATAGTTTACTTGAACGAAGGACATTATTGAGCTTAATTAGTTTTTATAATGTTATCAACATTGTCCTTCTAATCATCTTGTAATTAAATTGATATTTAATGAAAATGGTAAAAGCAAGCCGCTCATAATTGATCTTGGTTGAGTTTTCAAGGAAAGAGCGTCGAGCTACCGATGTTAAAAGAAGCACTGTATGGGAGGCAACCCAAGGAATTTTAATTCTTTTGATTATTTTTGCTAGAACGTTTGAATTTTGTACTTAGGATTATTTTTGTTTTTAAATAAAATCAAGAAGGAATAGGATTTCAGAATAATGTGGATGAATCATCAAGTAAGAAAAGACAAGTGAAAAGGGGCCATAAAAGTATTAAAAAGTGAATTTGAAAAGATTTGGGAAAAAATGAACAAAGAAAAAAATTAAGAAGTGTGGAAAACCCATATGCCACGATCCCACGGTCGTGGCCTGTGACTATGCAGAATAAGGGGAGCAAGTAATTTTCAAGAAATTTTTACCATTTTACCCTTTTAACCACTTATGTATTCAGTTCTAACTTCACTTTACATTCATTTTCATTTTCACTTTATCTCTCTTTCACTTTTACATTCATTTTCATTTTCACTTTATCTCTCTAGACTTCAAGCTTACAAACACTCTCACATCCCTCCAAAAATTTCACAATTTCAATTTTCTTCCAAATTCTACTCAATTCTTAAAAATTATGCCGTACATTAAGTAATCTGCTCGACGAGAGCAAGCAGGAAGAAATCAAGTTTCGGGACATGGACAAAGAAACTGCACAGTAGACTTTGGTGCACCCTTCTCAATCTACACAGAGGATGAAGGTATTCATTTCTGAGCTTTAAATGCTAGACAAATTGTAGTTCCTAAGTACTTTGATTTGGAAACACTTGATAGGCTAGAGTTACGCGAGAGAGTAGAAAATTTAGCTGAACGAATTCAGTGGGCTCAATTTATACAATTCTAATTTCTTGTCTATCAGGAGCTCACATTGGAAATTTTCACTTCACTGACTTATAACCCTAGGAATCCCAAGGAATTGTAGTTTAGGTTGAGAAGAAGAGCTTATGAATTGAATGTAGAACTCATATGCGATATGTGTGGATTCCTCGAATCCTCCATCGTCTATCAGCATGATGATTTTCATCCCTCTCAATACTGGAATGAACTCACTGGAATAGAGCATTTTCATACCAAGAATGCTCATAACAACATGGTCCCATGAACACTTGTTGCTACATAAATTCATGTGTCAATTGGTTTTTGACAAAACAGAAACCAACAAGTGTTCCACAAAGGAATTTTTTATGTTATGGTGCATGGATATCTCTCAGATCTATAGATATTTCGAGGCTTAAGGCGTTCAATTGCTGCCTCCGACACCATCACCACCTCAATCTCCATAGGATTTGTGTCTAACCCATTTATTTTTCTTTTTCCAATTAGCCTTTAGTTCTATTTTTTCTTTTATGTTTATTTCTACTTTATTTTTTGTTTACTTTAATTTTTTCTTTTTTTGTGAGTTGTTTGCTCCCTTTTCACATTAAGGACAATGTGTTGTTCAAGTGTGGCGAGGGATTATGTGTTTTACTTTTTATGTGTGATTTTGCATATTATATGATAATTATTAGGTTGCATTGTGTGAATTGTTTGAATGTGTCAAAGGCTTAGATGGAGAGAAATTTATTTAATTTTGAACATAGTCGAATAGGTTGTGAATAATCATTAGCTCACAAATTTAGTGAATTAGGAATCTTTGGATAAATGTACAGCTTAATTAGGATTTAGTGTAAATTTAGCACCCTCTAGGTTGTCATATTCATTCATAATTTGAGGCCTTTCAACTTAAGTAGCTTAACTAGTATTTTTCATGGAAATGAGTAGCTTAAACAATAAGGTAGGCAATAAAAAAAGTAAAATAAATCACTATTCTGCTGGCCTTTAGGTTATGAATAGAGCTAATAGCCAGTTGAAAATGTGATATAGCTGAGTAACCAAATCGACACTCATCACAAATGTGTGCCTCCGTGTCAAAAAGATATAATGACGTTTTAACCAAGTAGTTTAAAAAAATACATAACTTAGTTGAGTAACCGGATCGACATTCATTACCAATTTTTGCCTCTGCGTAGAAAGAATAAATCTATGTTCTCTAATTAAAAAAATGTTTTTCTTAATAAAAACCTACTGAGCTTGTAATAAGCTTGACTTTTCATGAAAATATACTTAGGAATAGTTATAGAGTCTAAACGACCAAAGAATTATTAATGTGTGTGTACAATTGAAAAGGGTAAATAAATTAACACTTAGAACTCAATTAATTTGTATATTTAGTTCAAAGCCCCTAGACATAGATTTTGCATGTTAATGATTAAATATAACCTGTATGACTATGATTAAGATTAAATTTATTTCATGAAGTTAAAGCCATTGCCTCATTATTGCATTTTGTGTTTTGTGTTTGGTATGTGGTTGTTGTTTTATTTGCTTGAGGACAAACAAGCGTTTAAGTATGGGGATGTTGATAGTTATGATTTGCAATATATTTTAGGGTTCAATTTGTTATGTATTTAGTGTTAATTTGAGTGTTAAGTGTGTATTTATATTTTAATTGTGTTAGTTTATGTGTTTAAGTGTTTTTATAGGTTAGTATAAGTCTTTGAGCTTAAATGTTATGTTTTTGAAGTACCTTGATATGTTTATTAGTGTTTCAGGGTAAACGGCAAAGAACAGAGAAGTTCTGAAGAGTTTCAAGCCAAAACCACAGCCCACGACGTGCCACGATCGTGATAGAAAAATGTGAGCCACCAAGAGCCAAGCCAAGATCGTGACACTTTGGTCACGATCGTGACAAAAAGGGTTACTACCACTATTATGGCCTGCGTCGAGGAGACACAAAAACAGCTGAAAATGTTAAGTTTTGAGGGACTTTTCGAACCATTTCAACCCCGAATCAACCCTAGAGATTCCAAGGTATAAATAGAACATTAAAGAACAGAAGAGCAACCTTTTTGCATCAGCCAATTCTAAAACCCTAGAGAGCTTATTGAGAGATCTGAGGAAGGAGACAAAGGAAGAGAGACACGGAGAAGAATCTTGACGCGAAGCACTTCCCAGGATAGGCAGTTTCCCACCATCGCTACCTCCACTAATCCATTCCAATAGTATTTTTGATTTTTTTCAATTTTATTGATGTATAGAATTGGGATAGTTATTGAGAATAGGTGTTGTTGAATGTTGATAATGTCTAAACTCACCTTCAGGATTTTTTATCTTTGATATTAATAAAGTTTGATTTATTTTGTTTTTATTGAGTTATTTGTGATTCAAGTTCTGTTCTTAATAATTCGGTAATAAACTGAGAGGTTGAACTGAGTGAATATCATCAAATTGGGCTAACGAGAGTTAGGTAGTTTGATAGATAAGAATTAAATCAAACTGGTAAAATTATGTGACGAGAGATCGAGCATAGGCTTCCGGTAGGTTATTAGACAAATTCAAAACTAATTTAGGCTTTGGGTTAATTAGAAATCGGTAGATTACAATTCCATATTTAAAATTACAGAATATAAATTAAGGTTAAAGATTATAACTCGAGAGAGTAATCCACCCTAAGATCGTCTAGACTTGGTGATTCGATAATTTCATAATTAAATAGATTTTCATTAAGGTTGGATTAAAACCTCCTTTCTCTCAATTGGTAGTTCCTAGGTTGATTCTTAATTTGGTTGTGCAAAATTACTGTCTTGTCAATAATTTCTTAATTTAATTCTTGCAATTGATTTTTTTATTGATTAATTTTCTGCGTTAGTTTGTTATTTTGATTTATTGTGAATTTGAGTCAAGCCTTAGATTTTAGGATTAGATTACTCCTCATCGTGGGATCGATACCTTAGGTACTACACAAACGACCGATGCACTTATGATATTATTAAGGTTATAAATATTAAAACGTTTTTCATAATATAGAACATCTGATCACAGACCATTCAGGATATACTTGTTGTTAGAGATTTCCTGGATGTGTTTCCTGAAGAACTACCAGGTTTACCCCCAGAAAGGGAGACGGAGTTTACAATCGACTTCGTTCTAGGTATCGCTCCTATATCAATTCCTTCATATAGAATGGCACCTGTAGAACTGAAGGAATTAAAGACCCAACTACAAGGGTTGTTAGATAAGGGTTTCATCAGGCCTAGCGTGTCACCTTGGGGAGTTCCGGTGTTGTTTTTAAAGAAGAAGGATGAAACTTTGAGGTTGTGTATTGATTATCGGCAGTTGAATCGGGTGACAATAAATAACAAGTATCCTTTACCGAGGATAGAAGACTTGTTTGATCATTTGTAGGGACCTCAGATATTCACTAAGCTTGATTTGAGGTCAGCGTACTATCAGTTGAAGATAGCTAATGTTGATGTACCGAAGAGTGCATTTAGAACGATATATGGACTCATCAAGTTTTGGTGATGCCATTTAGGTTGACAAATTCCCCAGCTACTTTTTATGGCATTAATGAATAAGGTATTCCAACCTTATTTATATCATTTTGTGATTGCGTTTATTGATGATATCTTGGTGTATTTGAAGTGTAGAGAAGAACATTTAGAGCATTTGAGATTGCTTCTATAGATAATGAGAGAGAAACAGCTGTATGCTAAGTTCAGTATATGTGAATTTTGGCTAGATCAAGTAATATTCTTGGGTCATATAGTGTCTGGACAAGGCATGCAAGTTGATCCAAAGAAAGTAAAAGCAATTATGAAGTGGGAAGCTCCGAGGAATGTATCTGAGATCTGAAGTTTTTTTAGACTAACTGGATACTAACAGAGTTTTGTTGAGGGGTTTCACTGATCTCAGCCCCTTTAACAAAGCTTCTAAGGAAGAATGTGCCTTTCAGATGGAATGATGAATAACAAAGAAGTTTTGAAGAGCTAAAGCATCGGTTAACTACAGCATCGGTGTTAACTATTCCACCTGGATCTAAAGGTTATGTAGTGTATAGTGATGCTTCTCATTAGGGGTTAGGATGTGTATTTGTAACACCCCATTACCCTAGGGTACGTACCGGGACCCCCGTAGGTCATTCCGACACATATCCTAAGATAACGGAGC
>JAOTAY010017901.1:0-14411 GCA_025629805.1 Erythroxylum baracoense
CTGAAACAACAGCCCACGATCGTGACATTGTGGCAATCAGAGATAAACCACGATTGTGGCCTACATCAGGAAGATGCACAACTAGGAGAAACCATTAAGTTTTTATGGATTTTTAGGACCTTTTCGACCCAAGAAAAACCCTAAGGCTAGTTCAGAAACAAAAGGTATTTAAAGAACAAGAAGAACACAAGAGAGGAGATTTTGCATCAACCATAATCTCAAAACCCTAGAGAGCTTTATCGAGAGATTGAAAAAGAAACAAAGGAAGAGAGACGTGGAGAAGCAACCTACGCGAAGTACTTCCCGGAATAGGAGGTTTCCCACCATTATTGCCTACATCATCCATTCCGAGTTTATTTTTGGTTTAGTTTCAATTTTTATGATTGTATAGAATTTGAGATAGCCATAGATGATAGATTTGTTGAATGTTGAAGATTTGACTAAACTCACCTTCGAGATATTTTGTCTTTGATATTAATGAAATTTGATTGTTATGTTTTTCTTGGATTTCTTGTTATTTCAATTCTGCTCTTGCATTATTCAGTAACAAACTGAGAGGGTAAACGAAGTGAAAAATCATTAAATTGCGCTAATGAGGGTTAGGTAATTTAATAGATCAAGAATCAAATCAAATTGGTAAATTTGTGTAAAGAGAGTTCTTGCATAGGTTTTTGATAATTTTTTGGACAACTTAAGACCTAATTTAGGTTTTGGATAAATTATGAATTGAGATATTGCAATTCCTATAATCTGATTAGGGTTAATAATTACAGTTAATGATTATAACTTGAGATAGAGTAATCAACCCTAGGACCATCTAGAACCGGTAATCCAATGAATTCATAATGAATTAGGTTTTCATTAAAGTCGAATAAAATTTCCCTTTTTCTCAATTGGTAGTTCCTAGGTTGATTTTTGATTTGGTGTTGCATTTGCTATTTTGTTTATATTTTCGAATTTGACTATTAGAATTGATTGCGTGATTGAAATAATTTCTTGCTTAGTTTTGTTCATTTTAAGTTATTGCAAATTGTGTTTAGCCTTAGATTTTAGGATTAGATTAACCATCCTCGTGGGATCAATAGCTTAGGCACTATACAAAAAAGCTATGCGCTTGCTAAATATCAAGGTTAATTATTAAAGCTTTTTCATATCAGAAACCTACGATCAAGCTTTTTTACATCTTTAAAATGTAGCCGACGCATTGCACAATCCGAAAGGCATCCGGCTGTATACGAAGATACCATAAGGGTAGGTTAATGTGGTCTTCTGTTGATCATTAGAGTAGATGACAATTTGATTATATCCCGAATATCCATCTTAGAAGTAGTAAAATGAATGACCAGCCACCCTTTCTATCATCTAGCCTATGAATGGGAGAGGAAAATGATCTTTTTTAGTCACTGAATTAAGTTTACGATAATCTATGCACACTCTCCATCCTGTGAATGTTCTTATTAAAATTACTTCTCCACTCTCGCTGTCTATTACTGTCATGTCACCCTTTTAGATACACATTGTACTGGACTGACCCATTCACTATCAGAGATGGGATAAATTATCCCTGTATTTGAGAGTTTGATTATTTCCTTTTTGACCACCTCCTTCATGTTAGGGTTTAACCTTCTTTGACGCTCATTCACCGTTCTACATCCTTCCTCGAGGTTTTTTTGGTGCATGCAAACATTTGGGCTTATACCTCTAATATTAGAAATCTACCATTCGATGGCTTTCATTCACTTTCTAACAATTGCTACCGCCTTACTTTCTTGTTTCTCATTCAATTGTTTGGAGATGATGATCGGTAACATTTAACCTTCACTTAGAAAGGTATATTTGAGATATGTAGGTAAACGTTTAAGCTCTAATGTGGGTGGCTTTTCTGTAGATGGCAGTATAGGTGTTTCTGTCTGGAATAATATATCTTAATACATTTGAACATCTAACTCCTCCATCTCATCATCTCCTTTAGACTTAAGCTTCTCATATCCATTATTTGTCTCTGCTTCTACTGACTGTACTTCTACGATGCAACTCTCTACTTGTTTCTGCAAATTTTGATCCAAAATTTCAACCTTCATGCACGCGCCACTTACTGTTGGATTCTTTAAAGCCTTATTCATATTAAATTCGATCTGATCTTTGCCTATTTGAAATGTTAATTTCCTTTCATGAAAGTCAATTATAGCTTTCCTTGTATTCATAAACGATAGACTAAGGATTAGTGGACAATTTTTATGTTCTTCAAAATCAAGAACCACAAAGTCTATAAGAATAATGAACTTGTCCACTTGCATTAAAACATCTTCCACTACTCCAAAAGGTCTTTTAATATATTGATTAGCCAACTAAATTAACATCAACGTTAGCTTAACCTCACCCAGCACCAACTTCCTGAATATCGATAAAGGCATAAGATTAATGCTTACTACTATGTCACACAAGTACTTTGTTAATTCAAATTCACCAACCACATAGGGTATTGTGAAACTCCCTGGATCCTTCAATTTAGATGGCATTTGGCTAGTGACTATAGAACTGCAGGTGCTAGTTAGAGCTACTGTCTAGTTATCTCCCTAAGTACGCTTCTTTGATAATATGTCCTTCAAAAATTTGGCGTATTTAGGCATGTGTTCCAATGCCTCCACAAATGAGAGATTTATATATAACGTCTTTAATTTCTCAACGTATTTTGCAAATTGTGCATCCATGTTCTCATCTTCTTCTTTTGTAATTGTTAAGGAAAGGGAATCTTGGGTTGACATGATGATATTCACTTCTTTCTCCTTTCCTTGATCTTTCCCAACAGGAGGAAAGGGCACCTCTTTTAACTTTGTGGGAGGTTCAAGCTCCTTTCCACTTTGAAGTGTAATAGCCTTTAGTTGCTCCCTCGATTTTGTTCTCGAAGTGCTAAAAAGGATTCCCATATTTCGCGTAGAGATAGCGTTTGACAATTGGTTTACTTGGACCTCTAGATTGTGAATAAAAAAGGCATGATTCTTTGTTACTTGTTCGAATCTGCCTTCTAGACTCTTTTATGCATCGTCTAGGGTTCCAAGCTTGATTAAGATTTTTTCCAATTTGGATTCCATCAAACTCAGTTTGTCTTGCTGGAGAACTAATGGTCTTTGAGGTATGAACTGTCCTCTAGCATTGTTTAACCAAGAGAAGTTTAGGTGATTCTTTCACCCAGGGTTGTATGTGTTGGAGTAGGGATTGTTTCCCACTTCTCGACCGTATTGGGTTCCCAAGTAGTTTACTTGCTCTGATCCATTATCCTTCATCAAGAAGCAATCGACCATATCATGATCTGTCTGCCCATAGAGCTTACACTTTAGTTGAACAACTTTTACTATATTTGAGGAGGAAGCCTTTATATTATTTAGTTTTCGAGTTAAATTATCAATTTTAGCCTACATTTCTATCATTTGATTGACAGTTACAACTCCTTTTGCTAACAGAGAATTGTAGGTTGTTTACTCCTCTCGTTCATCTATAAACAGCTACTACTCACCATTTCTTCTAATAGTTCTTCTGCTTCATTTACCGTCATGTGATCCTCCTGAAGCTGCATCAATTGTGCCTATTGTATATGGGGTTACTCTGTTATAAAACATTTGCAAAAGAAATTCTTTAGGTAGGTTATGGTGTGGAAATTTTCTTTACAAGTCATTATATCGTTCCCACGCTTCATAAATCGATTCCCCATCACCTTACTGAAAGTTTGTGATCTCTTTTATAATATTCGTATGTAAGGGGAAAGTACTTATCTAAGAAGGCACGAACTAATTGGTCCTAAATGGTGACATTAATAGGATTGAGGGAATGGTACTAAGCTTTT
This sequence comes from Erythroxylum baracoense, assembly GCA_025629805.1. Lineage (NCBI taxonomy): Eukaryota > Viridiplantae > Streptophyta > Magnoliopsida > Malpighiales > Erythroxylaceae > Erythroxylum > Erythroxylum baracoense. The sequence goes on from JAOTAY010017901.1 coordinate 3,842, forward strand.
TCTCTATCCCTTAAGGTGAAAGGAAAGAGTCTCATTGTTACAGCATCCTCCGATATCTGATGATAATAGAAGGTATCGTAGATTAATGATGGGTAGAGTTTGGCCCTCACCTAGAAAGGTATATCTAAGGTTTGTGGGTAGAGGCTTTAACTTTATAGTTGGTGGTTTTTCAGCAAAGTGCGATATGGGTGCTTCAGTTCTTACTAATATGTCTTTATGCGCTTAAACACCCAACTCCTGTATCTTAACTTCTGCCTTAGTCTCAGTTTCATCCTCCTTTTTAGCGTCACTATTCATTTCCACTTCCTCAGATTGAACTTATTCAAAACAGCTCTTCTCTTGCTCCTTGATACATTCATCCATAATATCGAACTTCATGCAAAAGCTAGTTTCTTTTGTATTTTTCAAAACTTTGTTCAAATTGAACTCTACTTGATCCTTACTAATCCAAAGTATTAGTTTGCCTTCATGAATGTCTATCAACGCTCTCCTAGTGTTCATGAATGACTGTTCAAGAATTAGTTGACAATTCCTATCCTTTTTGAAATCTAAAACCATAAGTCCACAGGAATAATGAATTTGTTCACTTTAACTATCATATCTTGCACCACACTAAGCAATCTCTTAATAAATTGATACTCCAACTGAATAAGCATTAAAGTTGGCTTCGCCTTCCCTAGAATTAATTTTCTATAGATCAATAAAAGCATAAGATTTATACTTACACCTAAGGTGCATAAACACACAAGGTATTGTAAAGCTCTATGGATCTTTCAACTTAGAAGGCATGTGATTGGTGACAATAGAGCTATAACTTTTAGTTAAGGCTACTTTTTGATTATCTTCCCAAGTCCACTTCATTGATAATATGTCTTTCAAGAACTTTTTGTACTTGGGCATGTGTTCTAATGCCTCCATAAAATTTAAGTTAATTTCCAAATTCTTCAACTTCTCCATGAACTTTGCAAATTGTACGTTTAGTTTGTTCTTTTATAATCATTGTGGGAATGGAATCTTTGGTAGGTATGATAGATGGGCAATGTAAAAAGGGTCTTCACTCTTTTCATCATCCTTCTTCTTCTTTTTTTGACCCTCTACTGAGTTAGTTTCAGCTTGTTTCTTAGTCAGTTGTTCAATTTCTTTCCTACTCCTCAATAAGATTGCCTTGAGTTTCTCCCTTGGATTTACTTCAATGTTACTTAAGAGACTCTCCATATTTCTTGTAGACATTGCATTTATGAGATAGTCCATTTGAACCTCCAAATTATGTGTGGAAGAGTCATTGTTCTTAGCTACGTATTTTAACTTCCCTTTCAGCCTCTTCTAGGCCTTATCCATATTTATAATCTTGTCCAATTTTGAATCATTTACACTGGACTTATGTTGTTGAAATCTAGGTGGACCTTGATTTCTAAATTGATTGCCCACATTGTTAGACTAAGAAATATTTAGGTGGTTCCTCCACCTAAGATTGAATGTGTTAGTGTAACACCGCACTTCCACCGAACATGTATCCGTACATCCTTATGATATTCGAACACACACCCTATGAAAGTGGTGCACATACTTTTTTCTACAATTACGAGGTATCATTTTTCCTATTCAAGCGCAAATTCATATTCATTTTCACCTTCTCAATAATATTCACAAATTTTGAATCCTCACTTTGAGCATGTAATAGCCCAGACCATCTGCTATTGTCTGCTTTAAGCCTTGGCCCAGCTAAGCCCTCACAGTGTTGCTCTTCTTGCACACTCGCTCAGGAAAACGTGTCTTTGGGGAAGAGGTTTTCATAGCCTTATAATGCCTACTTTGTTCCCCTCTCCAATCGATATGGGAATCTAGCATTCCACCAACGTTCTCGCTAGCCCACAGGCCTAGATCTACCCCCTAGAGGCCCAACGTCCTTGCTGACACACAGGCCTGGATCCACCCCTCTTGGAGGCCCAGCGTCTTTGCTGGCATACTGATCCGAAAACTGGCTTTAATACCATTGTAACAGCCCAAGACCATCTGCCCACAAATATTGTCCGCTTTGGGCCTTGGCCTAGCCAAGGCCTCACGGTTTTGCCCTTCCTGCACACTCGCTCGGGAAAACGTGTCTTTGAGGGAGAGGTTTCCACACCCTTATAAGGTGTACTTCGTTCCCCTCTCCAACCAATATGGGAATCTAACATTCCACCCCCATTGGAGGCCCAGGGACTTCTTACTAGGAGCATTTGCTCTCCTCATATTCTAGGCTAAGATATTCATGAAGTAGACTGTAAAAGTGGAATCCTTTTTTTCCTATTATATTTCCTCCTATTGACAATTTCATACCCTTGCTTGGAGTTCTTTGGTTGCTCATAACTTGCAATTGGAGTTTCAGGTATACAATTTTCTGAAGCTATTTACACAGAGTTCTTATTGCACATTGGAGTTGAGATATCTGTAATTCCCTTAACTTCTTATAGTTGTGCAGTATTTACACTCAAGTTGTTTACTTTTTCTCTTATTATTGTGTCGTTATCTATAAGTGAGCAATTAACATGTTCTGGAATGTTGTTGTTTAGCTCTTGAGAATGTTTAAAAGACCTCATTAATTCCTAGTAGCTACCAGTTACAATGGTCTTTCCAGTATGTTTCCAAAATCTTTTCTCAACAAATAGAGGCTTCCATAAATAAGATGCTTTTAATTGATGCTCAATAGATTCAAAATCCTCATTCATTCTAATAAATGGAATCACTTTAGGTAGATTAGGTAAGGAAGTGACTAAGATACATATTCTTGTATAGTTAACTCTTCTGACTTCAGCAATGGCTTGGTATATAGAGATGGGTTTTCCAATGTAAATAGCAAGGTGGTTAAAACTACTTGTGGTCCAATACTCCCAAGTAACATCATGTATGCAAATCCAAATAAGGATGTTCTTCTACTTATTCTACTCTAGCTTTAGTCCAAACCTTCATAATTGTAGCAATAATGGCTAATTATAAACATGCCATGGACTAGCTTGGATTACTTTTTTTTCTTCTTCAGAACTTATAAATTTGAAGACGAATGTATCTTCATTATTCACCAGTGCTTCCTACAAATAATGTTCTTTCTAATTATCGAAGGCCCATTGTATCATAACTAGAAATGCAATCCTCTTATCAAGAAAGAAACCAAGGATGGTGGACTTCCATCTCTACACCAATTCTAAGAGTTCCAAAGGTGGAGAAACTATTTTGTGTTTAGATCTTCATTTGGTGGGCGATAACTCAAATTCAGTTTAGGTATAGGATCACTAGCTACCTACACCTAAGATTTTCAAATAGGTGGTGAATACAGATCAGAAGACTATGTATTGTTCAAAGGGTGTCTAGGGAGTTCTTTTGTGGAAGGAAGTACAAATTGCATAGCAATGCAATTTGAGTTTGAGGGTGGGAAAGAACTAATATCCATGGAATAATGTTAATGACTGTTGGGTAAAGAAAAAGTAGGAGAAGAAAGAAGGAGAAGATTGTAGAGTGTGGAGAACATTGTAGAGTGTTGAAGGATAAACATGGAGAAAAGTTTATAAGGAGACTATGAAGCATGAAGAATAGTAGGTTCAAATTGGATGAAGGGAGGAATAAACAAATAGGATGAAGAAGAAGAGTGTGGATAGAAGGTAAATAAGTAGGCTCAAGAAGCAAAGGAAAGGTATAAGTTGGCACTATGAAACACAGGTTAGGGAAGTTAGAAACAAACTACACATAATCATCCATTATAACTAAGAATGGTAGATGCACAGTAGCAAGCAAAAGAGACCTTCATGGTCAAAATTGCATTTTTACAAATACCTTTTCCTTGTTGTAGAGGAAGTAGAAATCCTTTCTTGTAGTGGATATAGCAACTAGCCACCACTTTTGTGTAAACATTAGATGGTAACTTTTAAAGCTTTATTAATAAACCTTAGTTGAATAATAACTTCTTTACTGACTTGAAAGCTTGAGAAATAATAGAACTTAAAAACAATTCATTTTTAATTAATCTTAAAATAATAAGAACACAAAAATTGAATGTATGATAAAAGGATATAAGAATATTGAAAATGTAAACAATGATATCAAGAATAAACCTAAATATAGAATTGTACTTTGTTACCACATTTTAATACATCCTTCATTAATAAGAATAACGAGATTTAATGTTAATATCATATGACTAAGGATTGTTCTATTAAAATGGGTTTTTTAAGAATATGAACGTAAAAACACAATAATAAAGATATGAATCACCATACTCCAAAACAAAAAGATTGGGAAAAATAAGATCTTAAGTTTTGATTATTACTAGCAAGCTAGATAAGATCCTAAGTTTTTAAAGAATCTAAAATAATAGTTACTCTAAAAGTATTAGAAAATTTCTCTCCAATTTTTTTAATTCAACAATAAAAATTATCATCTATTAATTAAATAAAAATGATTATCTATTAATTAATCATAAGAAAGCATCTAATATGCATAAAAATATAAAAATAGAGCTTTAAAAGGAAATAACATCTTGAAATAACAAAGCTATAAGTAATTCAAATACAAGTATGATGCTTGTCCTAGAAAACACTAAAGCTGATTTTTTATGAAAAATTTAGTGTTTAAAACAAAGGCGAGTTTGGAGCCAATTATAAATTGGACTTTAACATCAGTTTGCTTTTATTTCTTCAATCTAGAAAATCGACAAAAAATCAACATCAGTTTACTTCGATGTCTAACACTGAAACTGATGTCTAACACTGATTACTTTCTATAAACTCCTTCCCAATGCTTGCTCCTTCATTTGGATCAACGTCAAGCTTTGATCTTTACATAAAGACCTAACTTTAGACCATTAAGAGCCTTTTTAGCCTTATTGTCCTTTAATAGATCTACAACTTCTTTTAGTGATGCACTTGAACCTTTTCTAAGTTTTCTCAACCCCTCTTCATGCCTTCCCTATGTAAAAACTTCTAGAGATAAATTTTTTAATTGATCCCTTTTTTTTACAGCCAATGTGACTGTTAGGCACCTTAGCAACCCGTTTTATTGAAAATCCTGTATAATGATGACTTATAATCAAGAGATGCATCGGACATAGGGGTACTCTTGTTGATCTAGCAAAACTAACCCTCGAATGTCACAGGGGAGAGTTACAAATGAAAAATCATGAGATAGTTGCTATATAGCTGCATATTTTTCCAAGGAATCAGCAACTGAATTCATCTAATGGTAAACATGCGGAATTGAATGCGCATCTATAAAAATGTATGAATGAATCTAGTGGAGGATCAAATGATATCGCCATGGCCAAGAAGCAGTAAATTGTAGAAAATAAACGAGCATCTTAGAGTCTATTTCTAGCTAAACCATCCGTAAACCAGAAGCTCGGCACAAGTGAAGTCCCCGCAACAAAGAATGAATCTCAGCTTCCATGCTTGTGCTTTGTCCTAAAAATTGTGCACTAGCTATCAGGAGCTCCCCAAATGATTTTGAATAACAATCCCAGCCCCTTAGTTGCTCGGATTACCCATGGAGAAGCCATCAGTATTAAGCTTGAACATGACCGGTTTTGCCCAAGAAATGAACAAAGGCTTACAAGCAATCTTCTGTAAATGCATGAATGTTTGGTTTCTTAACTTACTCCATGCCTGAAAATGTAGTTGTAATGGGCAGAGTAGTGAAAATTGGTTGAGTAGGTCAAAAACCACCACTAAAAGGGATGCATCCGGGAGAATGTTTTCTTCAAACAATTTCCGATTTCTACCATTCCACAAAGCCCAACATATAGCAGCAGGAAGGAGCCTAAGGAAAGGCTGAAATGATGAAATATGCGACCACCAAAAATGAAAACAATCCCATAAATCCCCCAATAAAGGTATGTTCAGAATACTAAAAAATAGTGTCATAAATGATTAGCTCTAGAACACTCTAAGAATGCATCCTGCATGGTATCTGAACATGGACAATATGGGCACTTGGTAGGTAACTGGATGCCCAAGGCTTGCAAAATATCACCAAATGGAAGTAGGGAACCGCTTAGGCAACACATGAATTTCAATCCATTATCATTTCTTTCAATTGGGTGAAGAGAAAAGCACTACAACTATCTTTTTCAAATGTTTAAGACACATCTTATATCATTCTTCCTTTAATGGCAAAGAGAAACTAACACAAAAGTCTTCCTTTAATGGTGAAACGAAACAACTACAAGATTTAAGGTGCTTCGATAACTATCTTATACACCTCTCAAGTTTTAATAACACTTTACAATCCCTAAGAGATTACAAAATATTAAAATATATATATACAGTACTTTTTAGATAAGGTTCTTTTTAAGAACTCAAAATAATTTGCTCAATTTTGATTGCAACTCTTATAATCTCTTTGATTTACTTCTTTCTCTTATTTCTCCTTATATTTCTTTACTTCTTTGGCTCTAAAATTCCTTTTTTTAGTGTTTTGAATTGACTACTTTCCTTAGGTTGATCATTTATATTCAGTAGATTGTTTCCCTTTGGTTGACCACTTTATTTTTTTGTCTTTCTAGTTAATTAATTGACCTTATTCTATTGATTGAATACTAATTGATTGCATTGTTTGGATTTATTAATAGAAATTGGACATTTTAGGCTTGATCCTATTTTTTAACACCCCTTTGATGCTCTATTGCCATTTTACTTTCACAACTTATTACAAAATCCTTAAAAATTATTTCATCCTAAATCAAAATATAAGTATAATAAAAAAATTTAGGCCTCAAATAGATCTAAAAAAAACTCAATATTAAGAGAAGGAAATATTTCATTGTGTATTCTTATTAGGGGTTTTCCTAAAACCATGAAAGCCAATTAGAGTATTCATATTTTTTTACCCCAAGAAGAAATAAAAAGGTGGTTAGAAGACATCAGGCTCCCCCTATAGTTTAAGCAACTTTTAAAAACTCTATACTCTTTAAAATTCTTCAAAATACATCTTGTAATTTTTAATTTTTTTAAAAATAGACATATTAAAAATAATAATGAAACACGTATAAAATGAATATTACATATACAACAACTACAACATCCCAATAGAAGTCTCATTGAGTACGTGAGGTCTAGAGAGGCCTAGAAACATGCAGTCTTATCCTTTACTGGTAAAAATGTTGTTTTTGTTAACATAAAAAAAGATACATACTAAAATTATAAACTAATAATCATAAAAATAATAAAATAATACAATAAATATAGAATAAGGCCAATAATAAAAATAAAAGATCAAATAAGTAAATAAATATACAAACTAGAAAGAAGAGAACAAGCAAGCCATAACAAGAAAATGTTTAGGCTAAATAATTAAGAGGGAAGTACAATATTAAATTTTTAGGCTAAATATAAGACATAAGACTCAAAAGAAGATGTTTAAAAGACCAATAAGAAAAAGAAGGACCTCTCTATGTGAGATTCCTTACCCGTATCTTAGTATGCCAAAATTTTCTATTAAGAGTCACGTTCTCATTAAGTTCCAACATAGTCATATCATTCTTGATTATCTTCCCCAATTCTTCTTAGGCTTTCATTTTTTTTTATCTCTTACAGTTTCTAAGTACAATCTTCTTGCATCTTCTCACTAGAGCATCAGGATTTCTTCTCTTAACATGTCTAAACCATATAACCTTATTTCTCATAATTTTTTTTATTAATATTAGCCACCTTTAATTTGTCTCTTACCATTACATTCCTAACCTTATCTCTTCTAATGAGGTTGCACATCCAACAGAGCATTCTCATCTCTACTATCATTTACTTATGACTATGCTCTTGTTGAATTGGCCAACACTCTACCTTATAGAGCATGATTGGCCTAATCACTAAATGATAGAATTTACCTTTGAGCTTGAATGGTATCTTCTTGCAACATAAAACTCTCGATATACTTCTCCATTTAAGCCACCCTGATTTGATACAGTGAACTATGTCTTCATCGATCTCTCCATTACTTTGGATGATAGATCCTATATACTTAAAACACTCTTTCTATAGTATAACTTCTGAACTAATCTTTATGTCCATATCGAAAGCCACCCTATAGCCTGAAAAGTTACACTATAAGTACTTAGCCTTAGTCTTGCTTAATTTAAAGCCCTTCAGCTCTAACATATCCCTCTAGAGTTTTATCTTGAAATTGACATCCTCTTTTATTTCATCCACTAAAATAATGTTATTCACAAACAAAATACATTAAGGCACATCGCGTTGGATATTCTTTGTGAGCTTATCCATCACTACTGTAAAAGAAATGTTTAATAATAAGCCTTAATGTAGCCAAACATCAATAGAAAAATACTATATATCTCCTCTTACAGTCTCTACTCTATTATGTATACCTTTATACATATCCCTAGTAACATGTATATAGGTTATAGGAACTCCTTTAACTTCTAAACACATCACATGAATTATCTAGGTACCCTATCGTAAGCCTTTTCTAAGTCAATAAAATCATGTGTAGGTTAGTCTTTCCTTGTAATATTTCATTAATCTTTTAAGGAGATGTAAAGCTTTTGTTATGGACCTTCGTAGTATGAAACCAAACTGGTTCTTTAAAATAGGTGCATACTTCTCACTCTCTTTTCAATCACCTTCTCCTATAACTTTATAATGTAACTGAGTAGTTTGATGTCTCTATAGTTATTACAAATTTAGATCTTCCTTTTGTTCTTGTATAAAGGAATTAACATACTATGTCTCCACTTATCCGATATTTTGGCAGACTTAAGGATTACATTAAAAATCTTAGCTAGCTAAGAAAGACTCTCTTCACCTAGGCTCTTCCACAACTCTTTGGGTATCTCATCAAGCCCTACTACCATTCCACTCTTTATCTCCCTCAAAGATCTTTTAATTTCTTCCTTTGTGATTTGCCAATAATAAGTTAAATTACGAAACCTCTTGCCTGTGATAAAATCACCTAAAGAGATGTTGTCCTCTATGCCTTCATTAAAAAAGCAATAGAAGCATCTCTGTCATCTACTCTTAATGTCATTTCCAGACATGAACACTTGCCCTACTTCATTGTTTATACAATGAACTTGATTGAAGTCTCTTAATTTATGTTCCCTATGTCTCGAAAACTTAAATATATAATTTGATCCATCTTTAGTTTCTAATCGGTATAATTTCTTATAAGGTCTACATTTAGCTTTTGAGACTATCTTCTTTGCCTTTTTCTTTGCCAATTTTTAACTTTCTCTATTAACTACCCTCTTTACCTCTATGGCGCTATCCAATAGAGGTTTATAGGTAACCTTCTTGATCTTAACATTTTCTTCTTCATCTTTATTCCACCACTAAGACTCTATCTTATTACCTCAGGGCCCTTTAGAAACACCTAAGATCTCTTTAGTTGAATTCTCTAAAAAAAATTTTACTCTCTCTCACATCTGGTTAGCATCTCCTTCCTATTTTCATTCATCTCCATATATTATTCTATCTCTAAGTTATTTCATCGTATCCCCTTTTAGATTCCACTATATAACTCTAGTACACCTTCTAGAACTTCTGTTCTTCCCCTAACCCTTAATCATAAGATACATAACCAATAATCTATATTGAGTTAACAAGCTAGCTTTAGGTATTACGTTATATTTCCTACAGCTAGATTGATCATTCTACCTTATGAATTCATATGAGTTTTTGTGGCTCTACTCTTAAAAGTCACTAGGTGCTCCTTATTTTTTTAAAAAAATGAGTTAGTTGTCACTAACTTAAATGCTACCGCAAAATCTAACAAATTAGTCCCATTATCATTCCGATCACCATACCCAAAACCCTCATGAGTTCATAAATATCTATTCAAATTTGCCCCTATAAAACCATTAAAGTCTCCTCTTAGAATAACTCTCTCAACAAGGGGGATCTGTTGAATCACCTCATTTAGCTTTTTCCATAATTAATGTTTAAGTTTGTTATCTAACCCTAATTGAGGTGCTTAAACGCACACCACATTGAAAATAACACCTTTCACCATAATCTTTAAGGATAGAATAATATCATTAGTCCTCTTTACCCCCACAACATGATGTATAAGTTCCTTGACAAGTAAGATACCTATCCTATTCTAATGCCTCGAACACCCTAAATACCACAGTTTGAACCCATTAATCTCTTTTATTTTAGTCCCTGTCCACTTTGTCTCTTGGATGCACACTATATGAATCTTATATTTGTTTAAGATCCCTATTAATTCCAATGACTTCCCTGTGAGGGTGCCAATTTTCCAAAAACTTATCCATAATATGTCAACATCTTCTCTTCTCTTCGACCCAAAACTCACTAAAGGACTAGCCCTTTCTCCGTCATTAGAAGTCAAAGCCACCACTCCTAATATAATGCCTTACAAAAGCTATAGAAGACAAGTCGAATAATTCCCTAAACAGCTTTAAGGTTACTTGAGAAAGGAAACAATGATTGATATTAAATTGTAAAATGGACATTATAATAAAGAATGTGAAAATCACATGTTGGACCCCGTTTTCGAAGTCCAACTCTTGCAGAAAATCATAAGACTTGAGCTATTTCCAATAGAGAACACCTTAATCATTATCGGT
>JAOTAY010017911.1:0-14411 GCA_025629805.1 Erythroxylum baracoense
ATTTATGTGATCATGTGCAGAAATTTATGATGAATGTGTATAGGTTTGAATGTTATGTTTTTGGGTTGATGACCAAAAATAGATCATGATTTGGTTGTTAATGATATTGGGTTGAAATGGAAGTGATAATGAAGGGAAAATGATGAGGAAAATAAATTGGAAATGATAGATATGCATAAGAGGGGTCATAGGTAACTTGTAAGAGTTGAAAATCTGGAATTTGACCCATAAATGTTCGTTGGGAGGACTTCATGTCCTCTGAGCGGACCTTCTCTGGTATTCCAGCGTTCCAACTCAGTTCATGTCCGTTTGGAGGGATATATGTCTGCTAAGCGGACATTCTCGGGAAAATTATAAAATTGTGAAATTTTTTACCCTCTAGACGATAAAATCTCTCTTTAAGGTCTTCATAGAAGTTGTATAACTCGAAGTCCTCTTCGAAACAATGCTTAAATGACCTTGATCTGACATCCATAGTGAAAGATATGCTTTTTGTCCAAAATCATGTACATTTATAAATTGTGGGCTTATCAATGCTTTCCAATGACACTTTTAGGCTTGAATGGAGCTTGAAATGCACTTAGTTTCATGTGGAAATAAGAGATAAATGAATGATATGTTTAGAGTGACGATTGAGGATATAAACATAAGAATGGATTGTCTTATATCAATTGCTCAATTATGGAATTGTGGGATGTTATGAGAATGAAGATGAACTTATGTTGACTAATGAGGTTCCATTATAAGAACCCTACAGATTGTTGCGCACATGTTTGATTATTCACGATTTGGACTCCGAAAATGGGGTCTAACATCACTAACACCTGAAATTTTCCAGATTTCATGTCCCTTGAGATTACTTCATTTTAGGTTAATTTAACTTCCATATTGGTTACACTAAGGCTTACAAAATTCTGCTCACTTATGTCATTAACATTCATTGTTTTACAAACACACTTACAGCTCAAATTTTCCAGATTTGAAAACACCTTAATTACACCTATCTTTAGCATGAACTCCTCATCAATTATACTTCAATTCCAAACTTAAATCATCCATACAACAGTCCATAAACTACCATTTTCATATATGCAAAAACAGACCAGAAAATTACTTGTTCATTCTCCATTTTCCAGCACATCTTCAACATCAACATCATATACAATCTGTCCTAATTCAAACATCATAATCTTTCTATTATAACATGCCATAAAGAACAACACTTTACTTACTTATTTAGCTTCCAATTCTAGTTCAATTCATCAAGTTAACCTAGCCCTCCATGCATGCAAGATCATCACAAATTCAAGGTAGAAACTGGATGGTTTTCGGCTATGATAAATGACAACAAGAATCTAGTTCTTTAGCTATCTTAGGAAGGGTAAAAGCATGTATTTGGTGTGGTAATTTAGCATAGCTTCAAGGATAACACATGAATGGGAGATAGAATCAAGTTTTGATGGTAGAGATGAGAAAAGAACAAGAATGAGCAAGGTTAAAGCTACACCATGCAAAAGTGTTACACCTTGGATGCTAGATGTCACCATATTACATTAACATATGTCCTTAAGCATGTAAGCCATTTATCCCCTCCTTAAGCTACCAAATGTCACCTAGTTACTAGTTGATTTTTCACTCAATCATTGCTGCCATTTGTCAATTAATTACCTATGCCAAATGTCACTCATTTATCTATGTCATTTGTCACTTATTTCATAGTCTTAATCATCCTAATTTTCTATGTGTCAATTCGTCTTACCACTTGGCTTTTTCTCTAGTCTAAGTGTACATATTAATTCATCACTTTTCCAATGATAAAAATTAATTCCAAATTTACTATTTGTAATCCATCAAACCAAAATTCAACACATAAGCAATACACAATCAAATCATAATCATTTTAAACCTTTCATACCCTGGAATATGTCAATTGAGTGCATATACTATCTTTGCAATGTGTACAAAATCATAATTCATGTGTGTATGCTAATGATATGCATGTGAATGAAATACATTTCATGAATGCTAAAATGATTTAACTCATATGTAGTAATATAAGGCTCTAAACCTTGGTGTGGAAAATGGGCTATTACAGCTACAATTACAAGATTTATTTGTACCATCGTGAACAAAAAGAAGTACGTCGAACTAGCGACGATAAATGAACCGCTACACAGGAGGCAACCCATGATTTTAACTTTTTTTTGTTCTATCTTTTGCTTTAGATTAGGTTTTCAATTATGTTTTCGCGTATTTTTCGATACGAGTTAATATCTCGGAAAAATCGAGTTGGTTTTCTTTATCTCACTCTTTTTCATAATGATTGGAAAGGTATGGAAGGCAAAACAAGGAGGTGTTGATGCAAATATAAGTAGGGAAGGAATTTTGGAGTGACAAGAGGAAAAGAATCAAAAACGAGAAAGCAGTGTAAAAATCCCCAATGTCACGATCGTGACTTCTTGGTCACGATCATGACCCAATTTTGAAGTCTTTGATGGTCACGATCGTGACCCAATTTTGAACCTTCTCACAATCATTACCTCATTTGGAACCTTCTCATGATCGTGACCTTGGAAATTCCTCTCTGGTCACGATCGTTATCTACGCGGAGAAGAATGGGAATGCACGATTTTCAAGCCTCTTTTCCCAATTTTACCCCTTCTTTCTTCCCCCTAACCTATATATTCACTCTTACCCTTATCTTTCTTACCCATGACACTCTCTTACTCTCTTTCTACAATCCAAAAGCTCAAATGCTCTCAATTCTCTCCACAACCCTCCTTAATGTTCTCTCTCCCTACATTCCTAGATATTTGGACTTTGAAATACTAGAAAGAATTGGATTGAGAGAAAAGGTTGAAAACTTAGGAAATATAATTCAATGGGAGAAGTTTATGCATTTTCACTTTGTCGTTTATGAAGAACTCACCCTTGAATTTTTCACATCCCTCTAATTTGAGCAAGTTTACTTAAAATAATTATGGTTTCGGTTGTGGGGTCAATTGTGTGAGTTAAATTATGAAACTTTATGTAAAATCAATGGATTCCCGAAATCAACCATAGTGGATCAACACAATGACTTCTGTGCCACACGTTATTGGGCCCAACTGATAGGGTGGACAACTTACATGCTAAAAATGCACATAATAATATAATTCATAATCCTGAGCACTTACTGCTACACAAATTCATGTATCAAATTGTATTTGACAAAAGTGAAAGCAACAAATGTTCAATGAAGGAATTATTTATTTTATGGTGCATGAATAATAGCGTCCAAGTTTATACATCCACCCATATTTTTAACGCTGTCATTGCTTCTCTAAACAAGAGAAGCGATAATCTTGGCATGGGGTACTTGGTTACTACTACTGTGGATTATTATGGTGATAACTATTATGGATTAACTATGTATCTTCCTGAGTTTCTTAACACTTGACATTTAACGAGAGCTAAGATGTTAAAGTCCTACAATATGGAACTTCAAAATGTCAATGCAAAATCACTTGTGAAGAACAGGGCAAGATAGGCTAGTTCCAACTTAGCACCACTGCAACAATAAGAGGAGGAATCAATCAGTAAAGAATCCGAAGAAGAAGAAGCCGGAAAGGGAAGGTACTTAACGCAATTTCAAACACTAACAAAGCAATTGCAAATAATGCCAAGGTGTTGAAGGAGATAGAGAAGGAGAAAAGATATCAACACTGAGACATTTTAAGCATTTACAAATAATTTGATGATCAAGGCATAGAAATCCCACCTCCGACACCATATCTGTCACCACCTCAAACGATTTTATGTTATAACCCTTGTCTTTCTTTTTTTTAGGTCTTTCTTGTTATTTTGTTTTATTCCCACTTGACGTGTTATTTGTTTTTTTCACATGGAAGAAAATGTGTTGTCCAAGTGTGAGGATGTTTACACTATATTTTAATTTTGAATGTGAATTTTGCTTATTGTATGTTAGTTTTTGCTTAGGTTTTCATGGTATAAATCGTGTAGATGTGTCAATGGATAGGAATTAACGGAATTAGTTTAACTTTGAAAACAGTCTTCTAATTTCTAAAGATTTATTAGCTTGTGCAATTCATGTTCTAGGTATCTTTAGTTAAATATGCATGTTAATTAGGATATGACGTTAATTTTCTCACCTTAGGAAATTTGTTACATACATTTATAATTATAGGTTAATTGAATAAGTAGTGTTTTTAGTATCTTTTCATGAAAAATGATTAGTTAAAGAAATGAGGTAGGCAATAAAATGTGGAAAAAATGTATAGATTAAGCAAATAACTATTTCGCTAGCCTTCGGGTTATGAATAGAGCAAGTAACCAGTTAAGAATGTGATGTAGCTAAGTAACCAGGGGACATTCATCACAAATGTCTGCCCTTGGCGTCAAAATGCTATAATGACATTCCAATTAAGCCTATTAATAAAAACATGACCTAGTTGAGTAACCAAGGGACATTCCTCACAGAGGTTTTCTTTTGCATCAAAAGACTAGGTCAATGTTAAAGAAAATTAAGAAAATGGTGTTTTAATAAATAAATCCTACTGATCTTTGTTAATAACATGGTTTTTCATGAAAAGCTACTTAGTAATGTTTGCAATTTCAATTGGCTACTGCTTATCAATGTATGTATGCAAAGACTGAGGGTAAGTGAATATGACGTTAAGGTCTTGATTAAAATGTATATTTACTCTAAAGTGCTTAGTCACATAATGCATAAGTTAATAAATTAGAGCAACCTGAAGGGTTGTGTTTAAAGTTAAATTAGTTTCATGAAGTTCAATGCCATTGTATCATCATTGCATAAGTGTGTTTATTTGTGTTATTGTTGGGTGTGTTTATGTTTTGTTTTGTTTTGTTTTCGCTTGAGGACAAGCAAAAGTTCAAACGTGGGGATTTTGATAGTTATAGTTTACATTATGTTTTAATGGGTATTTTAGTGTGTTTTTAGTTGTTGATTAGATTATTTGTGCATGTTTAGGTTTAGAATTGTGTCTATGTGATTATGTGTTTGTATTTTTAAGTGTTAAGTGGTTTAGAGTATATTACTGGACTTTAATTTTATATATTTGAGGTATTTTGATGTGTTTGTTAATGTTCGAGATCAGATGAAGAAAATTGAGAGACATCGGAGAAAGCTTGGAGGAAGAGCTAGGGTCATGATCGTGACATCCCAGTCACGGTCGTGACAGAAGCAACCCATGCATAGGCATAATCATGAACAAATAGACAACGATCAGGACATAAGCTGATTTCATAGGTCACTGTCATGGCAGGTACGCCATGATTGTGACAAAACCTCATTTTTAAAGGCCATGATTGTGAAATACCTGCCATGATCGTGGCAGGCATGACATAGACGTGGGGATCTGCTTCTATTTATATTTTTTGGAGGGTCATTTTAGACTTTTTTGCCTAGGTACAACCTAGTTTTTACCCTAAAAGGAAAAAACACTATAAAAGGAAAAAGAAATGACATAATCAAATAGCCTCCATCTTACCAATTTAGAGGAAAAAGCTATGGAAGAAGGAAGAGGAAAGAAGAGAAGAAGAAGAGGAGGAGGAGGAGTTATTACTGCAAGCCACTCCAGCCATCCTTCTAAGTTAAATTTTCTTGATTCTTCTTGTGTTTATTTCTTTTGATGTATGAGATGAATATGATGATAATGAATACTTGTTTAAGGATGTTCTAAACTTCATTTGGGATTTATTCATGAATCAATTGTGATTTGATTGCTTTTGATGTTAATATGTTTAGTTATTATAATTGTTTATCATTTTTTGCATACTACCGTAACAAATCAAGAGAGTGAACCAACAATAACATGATTATGTTGGGTAATAAGAGTTAACAACCTAATAGATCACATAAACAATCAAATTGGTAATTATAAAAAGAGAGATCTTGTCTGAGGACTCGATTGTCTATTAGAATGCTTAAAAACTAATTAGAACGTGGGTTGTTTTGTTAATTGAGAGATTGCAAATTCATAACTTTAAATTCAATTAAGGATTATGATTCAGGGTTTAATGATTAGGTTGAGAGAGAGGATAATCAACCTTGTGAAATTCTAGGACCGATACCCATTAACTCAAAAGTAATTAAGTTAACAATTGACTATAGGATAAATCCCCTCTTCTCATAATTGGTTATTCTGCCTTTTGTGATTTTCAGTTGTTAAATGGTTATGCTCAATTTTGATTTCCTTGTATTAATTTTAGAATTTCATTCTCAATCATTCCATATTCAATTGCTTAATTTTCTTTCATTTTATTTTCATTTTAATTACAATTTTTATACCTTGGACAAAATTAGGATTCAATTAGTTTAACTAATTTCATGTACGATCGACACCTCAACTACTACGCTTATGATCTGTGCATTTGTGAAATATTTCGGGTTTTATAATTGTAAACTTGCTCAATAATAGCTGCTTAGGTATTTGCATGCTTAAATTATACCACCCTGAACCAGGGAACCCCAAATGAGTAATCTGTTGTCCACTTTTTATATGACCTATTTTTTTGGTTCACCAATGAATAACACCTCCAAGTTATTTTATCCTACAAATGTAAAGCCTAATTGATTAGTAGTTCCCATGTATAAATCAAGTTTAATATCAGGTCATGACGGGGAGTAATAGCTTCTTGTACATAAATATCTTCTCTTATTCCATATTTTAAGGTCCTTAATAACTGTACCTCTAATAATGATCACAAGGGGGACCAATTATCATACTAGAACGAAGTGGAGGATCCACTCCTCACTTCATTTATAGAATCCTATCTAAGATTCTATTTAAGCTTCAATATGTTTTTGGGGTTGCAAAAGGAATTTAGGATGAGGTTCCACTTCCAGATATTACCATGTTTGATATAATATGAATGGAACTCTCTAACCCATAAAGAATTATGATATGTAAGGAGCCTCCAAACTCTCTTCAATGTTCGGACTTAGTTTAAAGTCCTAATTAGAACTATACCCAATCAACCCTCCCTTTTAGTTTTACAAACTTATTTCTATTTATTTTTCACCGTTGAGCTATTACTCCCTAGTCTGAACTAGATGAAATTGCTCATTAATCTATTAAATGCTTTTATCAAGATTTTAGGGAACCACAAATGTGAAATATAGTAAATGTTTAACTCTTTTAGTTTGCAATTTTATCATGTATCCTTTACAATAGTGGTTTGAAGTTTGAAATAGAAAGCCTTTTAGAAATGATGGGTATTCCCAAATAGGTGATAGGTGGTTTGACCCATTTTAATCATATTAAATCATGAGTTTCTACTGCTCTAGAGATAAGAAGTTGACTCTTATCCTTGTTCATGGATAGCCTTGACATTGCTTAGAATGATTCTAAAGCTCCATAAATGTAGAAATTGAATTTGTATCAATTTTAGAGAATAACATTAGGGTATCTACAAAGAAAGGGACATCATCTTATATGCCTTATATTTATAGTGGAATCTAAAGTTGCCATTCCTTGTCAAATTTTTTATCATTCTTATAAGGACCTCTATAGCTAAGGTAAATAGGTAGTGGAAAAGGGCATCTCCACCTCAATCCCCTAGCTCCCTTTACTATTCCAATTGGTTCCCCATTAATCAAAATATCATATGAGGCAGTAGTTGTACACTGACCAATCCAATTAATGAATGGTTCTAGAACTCCAAAAGCCTTTAATGTGTTCAAAAGGAAGCCCCAATCAAGTGTATCAAAGGCCTCTTGTAAATCCACTTTAATTGAACAATTCTTGCTTGCCTTTTTTTATTGTAGCCTTTAAATAGTTCTTTCACTAGAAGAATATTATCTCTTATTCATCTTCCATTTACAAAAGCACTTTATAAGTCATCCATAATATGTTCGACCACCATTTTCAATATATTTGTAATGATTTCTCCAATAACTTTTTAGAAGATATTTTCATAGAAAATAGGGAGATATTCCTTGATAGAGTTAAGGTAACTTACCATTGGGATTAGAGAAATGTAGGTCTTGTTAATATCTCTTAGTATATAACCATTCTTAAAGCATTCCAAAACTACTTTAGTCACTATAATTTTAGTCTTCCTCTAGTTTTAATGAAAGAAATAAGCGTTATAGCCCTTAGGGTTAGGAGCCTTATACGAGTGTAAAGAGAATAATGCTCTCGCTACATCTTCTGCCTTAAAAGGATTAATTAAGGCTTTAACTAAATTAGAAGGAATTTGGATCCTAATGACATTTTCTACCTGGTATAGACTAGATTTTACTTATAATCTAGTTTCAACAATTTGTTAGAAGTAGTTGTATACCTTTTGATGCAATTCCTCTCTTATGGTAAGCACCTTGACATTTTCAACCATCAAGGAAATGATTCTATTAATGTTATTACTTTTCATTATAGCTCTAATAGGTATATCGAAAATGACCTCTCTATTAATTATGGGTAAGACTGTGTACTTCTAGATCTCCCCAAATCTTACGTCTCAGTAGGATTCCTGTTAGGTTTTGTTGTTATTGTTATTGTTGGAAGAACCTTTTTTTCGTCCATCCTTTAACCATATTACTCTACATCTTTGTTTTATTAGTGAATTCTGAATTCCCAACATGCTAATATAGTGATCTAGTTCCCTAGTTTCAACTTCCCTTAGAGTTTCATCTTGGGGTGCTATGTCTGACTCCTCCTTAATTTTCTCTAGCTTTCTCTTGACCTTCATTGTTGCATTTTGAGTACTAGATCTGGTGACTTTATTTAGCTACTTTAATTCCACTTTAATCAATTATAACCTTCTCATAAATGAGAACATTATGGTGCTAAATATGCTAGCATCTGTTCCTCTATTGATAGTTGATTCAAACCCTTCAATATCTACTAGAAAATTATTAAATATGAATAAAAATCTTCTAACATGTTGGTTAGATAAGTTTTTGGTCATAAATGGTGTGTGATCAGATAAAAGGTGACTATTGAAAGTGAGCTTACTCTATAGGAAACTGTACAACCACAACTTATTAACCATGGCCCTATCTATCATCTTTTAAATCAACCACTTCCTTTTCAACTTTTTTGTCTAGGTGAATTGTTTTCCTTTAATTATGAGGTTTGTAACCTATATATAATCAGCACACTTCCTTAACTCAACAATGTTATTCCTAAGGCATATCGCATCCCCCTTAACTTCACTAATATTTAGCATTAGCTGAAATATCTTACCGCCATCAATGGATCCCTCATATTATGCCCCATCCTACTTGGGTTATTATATAAAGGGGTTCTTTAGGAGCTATGGTTGAAAGCATAAACAAATGAAACTTAATAACTCACTTTGGGGTTTTCATCCTCACTTTTAGATGGATCATCTACTGCACCAAAAGGATAGATTTAGCCTCTATTTTCTTAGAATTGTACGCCACCAAAATATACCATTATAATGCCAATGACATCTTATAAGGTAGTTTCATTCTTTCATATAAAAAAGAAAGAAAGAAAGAAAAGTTGTCCTTTTGTAATTGTGTTCCTTTATTTTTGTTTCTAAGAGTCTTATAAAAGTAGGCATGACTATTTTTATGTAATCTACCACCATTTATTGTTTATTTAAGCTATTAAGCCCTCTTGTATTCTAAAACAATATTGACATTAAGCCAAGGTAGTTAAAGCTTTTTTTCTTCTTTGAGCTCCTTCTAGTAAACCTATTGAATTATGTTTCAACCCCAACTTCCAGATTCATTACCACATAGAAAGAGGACCCTTTTGGTTTACTATTATGCCCCTAAGTCTGAGATATGTTATCATTCGAGCGTTGGCAAGCCTTGACCAATGTTTGACATGTAGAACAATAGAACAAGGCAAAGACTTACGAGGAGGAAAGGAGGGAAAGGGAAATGTCAAGTGTTGGCATGCATTGGTGCACATTGGCAAAAATCTTCAATGAGATGCAAGATTTGGATGTGAAACCAAAAGAGGGCTTAAGATGGATATCAGGTGGAAGGTTAGCTGGATCACACACATGACAAGAATATGCAAGAGTTCCAAGGTTACTTAGCAAGTAGATCAAACATGGTGCGAGTTTCGGGAGAGTTTTGGACCTTATACAAACTAACTTGGCTAAAGATGGGTTCTTGTTAGACTAAAGACTTAGTGTGTGCTCAAATAGACACTATGACTAATAGAGTTAGCATAGGAAAGCATTGGACATACCAATGTGCTATTGGCTTAGATGACTCATCAGCAACTAATAGAGATAAGGAGATCTTGGATGATGTAGCAAATAAGTTCATAGTAAATGAACATTAACTTTAAGAAATAAAGAACATATGGAAGGATCATCTGAAGATAAAGGAGATCTTCGTGGATATGGATAGATCATTCCTAGATAGATGTAATCTTTTATCTTATTATTGTGGTGTAATTTAATTCTATTAGTTAGTATGATGTAATCTGATAAGGATAAGATATGATAAGATTATGATCTTAGCTAGTAGAGTTCTATTAGGATTCTAACTTGTCATCTAGAGGTGCCTATAAATAGCTCATTTGAGCCTTACTCTTCTTAGAGAGACACAGGGAGGGGGATTAAGAGAGCATTCCTTTATATACTTTGAGGAAAGTAATAAAGGTTGGCATTTATTGTATCTCTTTCATGTTCTTATTGTTGCCATGACAATTTAGTTCTTTCGTAGTTTTCTTGCAAGGCTGTAAGAGTGAAACATGGTAAGGGTCGTAAGGTGTTTGAGAATAAGTAGGTTGGTCGACGGTCACGACGAAAGGCTAAATCTTGCTTTAATGGACCTAAGTAAGATTGTCGTACAAAAGGGTTGGCGCAACTAGTGGATATGTTGGTGCTTGAAGGAAAACCTTTGTAATAACTAGTATTAGAGCCAATTTTGATATGGCAGGAGGCAGCAATTTGATAGAACGTGCCAACTGAGTGGAGGCACTCATTGGGCCAATTCATCACAGAGAGGAGATCACTTCTTATAGCACTCGATTTGAGATGTTGGAGGCACAAATCCAACAGTTGCATCATCAAATAGTGGAGTTGATGAAGGTATAAAAAGATTCTAAATTTGAGATCATGATCCTAAGACGTGTCGTTATAATGTAATATGTTTGACGAGCATAAAGTAATTTAGTGAAGGTGCGAGAGCTATAAATTTTTAACAGCAAAGGGAATGCCAAGGAGCATAAAAATTTCTTGTGGGACATGGAGCAGTACTTTACAGTGGCAAAGGTGGCTAATTTGGAGAAGGTGTCGATCACAGCGATGTATTTAGTGGAGGATGCAAAGCTGTGGTGGGGAACGAGAACCTCCAATGATACTAGTGCAAACCTCCAATCAACACTTGGAAGAAGATGAAGAAGGAGTTAACAAATCAGTTCCTCCCCAACAACACTTTATGGCTCACAAGGAAGCTTTCAAAAGGTGGAAGCAAGATAACTCAGTGTGGGAGTATGTGAGGAAATTCACATTTATGATATTCGACGTGCAAAACATATTAGATGAGGACAAGTTGTTTATCTTTATAGGTGGCTTGCAAGGATGGGCACAGATGGAGCTTCGAAGGCAGAACTTGAAAGACCTTCCAAGCACGATAACGATTGCAGATGCCTTGGTACATCTCCAAATGCCACCACCAATTCAAACTATCTACGAAGGTAAGAAAAATGATGGGATGTGGAATGGCTCGAAGAAAGGTAAAAAGAAGGTAGGTGAATCTTCTCAAAGTAAGAAACAATCAAAACGAGATCTTTCTTGTTTCATTTACGAAGGGTTGCACTTTGCTCGTGAATGCCCAAGACAGAAGGTGGGTGAAGAGCAAGTAAATTCTATGGTTATGAAGGATCAAAGAAACGGAGAGGAGGACTCGATAGGAAGAAGTCTACTTCAGTAGTTTTGCTATATTGGGCGCAATATACCTTGTGAAGGAGCATTCGAACAAAAACAAGGAGAAATCCAATAGAGAGAGAATATGATGCTTGGGAGATGTGTCAATAGCTAAAGAGTCCTTAAGGAAATCACATTCAAAGAAATGTCTACAAATTATTTCGATGAGGGCATCGAGTTCTTCTAGTGGGGGTGGTTTGTTAGACCCCTAAGTCCAAGATACAGTATCATATGGCATTGGTGAGCCTTAACCAGTGTTTGACACGTATAACAATGAAACAAGGCAAAGAATTATGAGGAGGTAAGGATGAAAAGGGGCAACGTCAAACCTTAACATACATTGGTTCACATTAGCGGAAATCTTTAATAGGATGCAAGATTCAGATGTGAGGCCAAAAGAGAGCTTGAGATGGACATCAAGTGGAAGGTTAGCTGGATCACATGCATGATAAGAATATGCAAGAGTTCCAAGGTTACTTAGTAAGTAGATCAAGCATGGTCCAATTTTTAGGAGAGTTTCGGACCTTGTACAAGCTGACTTGGCTAAGGCTGGGTTCTTGATGGACTAAGGACTTAGTGTGTGCTCAAATGGATGGACCATGACTAATAGAGTTAGCATGGGAAAGCATTGGATAGACCAGTGTGCTATTGACTTGGATGACTCATCAACAGATAGAGTTGAGGAGATATTAGATGATGTGGCGGTAAGATCACAGTAGATGAACATCAACTCTAAGAGATAGAGAACATATGGAAGGATAATCTGAAGATAGAGGATATCTTCATGGATCTGGATAGATCATTCCTAGATAAATGTAATCTTTTATCTTGTTCTTATGATGTAGCTAAATCCTATTAAATAGAGTTCTAATTGGATGGGGATGTCATTCTATTGGTTAGTGTAATGTAATCTAATAAGGATAAGATAGGAAAAGATTGTGATCTTAGCTAGTAGAGTTCTATTAGGATTCTAACTTGGCCATCTAGAGATGCCCATAAATAGCTCATTTAAGCCTTGCTCTTCTTAGAGAGACACAGGGAGGGAGATTGAGAGAGAATTCCTTTGTATACTTTGAGGGAAGTAATAAATGTTGGCATTTGTTATATCTCTTTCTTGTTCTTATTGTTGCCATGAATATTTAGTTCTTTCACAGTTTTCTTATAAGAATGTAAGAGTGAAACACTTTGAGGGTTATGAGGCATTCGAGAACAAATAGGTTGGTTCACAGTCATGAGGAAAGGTTGAATCTTGCTTTAACGGACCTATGTGAGATTTTCGTGCAAAGGGGTTGTGCAACTAGTGGATAAGTTAGTGCTTGAAGGAAAACCTTTGTAAAATTTACCATCATTAGTACCGACTTGTTACCTTAGAGTAGGCTGAAATAGATCTTATAGGGGAACTCTAATCCTTACCCTAGTCAGTATAACCATTACCTATGTCTTCAATAGTTACATGGTTCTCTTGCTTTGGTTCCATTCTTCTCTTTCCTACATCAATGTTTTATGTGCTTTCATTTGGAATAGTTTCACTATCAGCTAACACATCATTATAACTAGTGTTCATCTCATTCTCAAGTTCTACAATTTCAAGTCATTAGACTCCCCCCATCTTAAATATCCATCCTATTGGCTTCTAATTTTACTTAGGCTTTAATACTTCTGGTCTCTAATTGTAGGTAACTAATATCTGATCTTCAAAAGCATTGCCTTATCCAATCTCAGAATAAGGATTACTTCAGGTAGTTCCTTAGCAATATCTACTAAAATGTAAATCCTTTCATAACTAATATAGCTACCTCAATGAATTAAGCCCATATTAGTCTAGTATTCTAGGGGAATGTTATGAATATTAGACCATAAAAGGACTTTCTTTTACCTAAGCTCCTTTAACTTCATCCCCGGTTGATGATCTCTTATCCATGAAGAATCCCACAAAAGTTGCATCCCACTTTTTCTTACCATCCCTTAGTATATCAGTCTTTAAAACCATAATAGTCTTTCTTTTAATCATTTTTTAGGGACAAAATTGAGGTTTGAGAGATAGAGTTGTATCATCTATCACTTGCTTCCAAGATCTCTTAGCTTAGTTAATACCCGAAGGTTCCTTAAGAGTGATTTTGGGATTAGGTCCTGAAGTATCTGAGGAGGGAGCTGACCAAAAAGGTTGACCTCTAGAGGATATGCAGCAAGTTCTGATCTACCTAAAAATGCTGGAGTTTTTGCAAAGGAAAATCCTCCTTGGTTAATATAATGAGGTCTGCCACTGTTAGGCCAGAAGTTAGTAACCAAAGGTTATTGGCCAACCCACTTAAAGCATAATAGTTTTCTACAACAAGATGTGGGACAAAAAGAGGGTAAGGGAGGAAAATCATTTCAGATTGAAGAAGATTGAGAGGAGGTCGAGGAGGAAGACACAACATAAGAAGAAGACTAAAACAAATGTAAACTAGGATGTTGGAGTTATGTAAATATAGTGCCCTGGAAAGCAAGTGTATTTACATGTAACTTTATCTTCTTCAGTTACAGTT
>JAOTAY010017942.1:0-14410 GCA_025629805.1 Erythroxylum baracoense
CATAACAATTACGGATTATATCGAAATTCTAGCAATGGGTATGCAATTAAACGATTCAATGAATGCATTAAAATCATCATTTCACAATACCCAATAGGTTTATACACAAATAACCGATCAATAACGAAAATCTGATTAACCATGCACAAAACCCAAATCAATTAACATAGAATAACACAATTAATTTTTAATGAGAGAAAGAAACAACAAAATAGGAAAATACACTTAACTCAGTTCGTTGGCGTCGATGTCACCTTCGAACTGGCGTCAGGACGTTTAGCCTTCTACAGGTCTCCCAAGAAAAAGCTTTAGCCCTATGAAAACTACCCTAACTAAAGACCCCTTTGTTTCTTCTTCATTACGCAAACATCTTCTACTAGCTACTATTCATAATTTGACAAATAAAGATGGTGGTCCATCTATACTATTTACGCAACTCTTCTCTTCTCATGCAACTCTCCCTATTTCTATCTCCACTCTTCTTTGTTTTCTTTTTGCCGCCAACGCTATTCTCTCCACTGTAGCTCGATGGGACAATTTAAGTTCTTAATCCACCGTCACTGTTTATGTGTTGTTAAAGACCTTGTGTCTTAAATGCAGCCAATGTCTACGTTAATGCACACCATCAATGTTGAACACAGGCATTCTAGTCTACTGCGTTGCTGTTTCTGCCTTAGCTGTGCGTTTTGCTGCTGGCTTTCTCCTCATGCACTGTCGTTTTCTTCTTTAGTTGCTATTGATTTTTTTAATTTTTCCAACAAACATTTTTCTTCTTTGTATTTTGATTTTTTTCTCCTTGTCTTTTAATTTTCTTCTTCTTGCTCCATGAAGACAAGTAAAAATTAATCTTCAAAAATGACCTAAATGCAGTGCTTTCGACTCATTTAATTTCGTTGCTTCTAAATTGTACCTAAAATCATATATAAATTGAAGTGAGTATCTTAAGCATTTTCATATTATTAATCGCTAAATGTAAATGATTAAATGTATCAACAATTAAACACATATCAAATTTGATATGGTTTGTATAGGTATGAAGCCTACGAATGTGACTGAGGAGCAAATCAAATTAAGAGCCTTTCCATTTTCTCTTAAAGATGATGTTCAAGATTGGTTGTATTATTCAACTGGTGAAAATGTGCAAACATGAGTTGGAATGAAGAGACTCTTCTTTGAAAATATTTTCTAGCATTAAGAGTTGTCAATATTAGAAAAGAAATTTGTGGCATTCGACA
This sequence comes from Erythroxylum baracoense, assembly GCA_025629805.1. Taxonomy (NCBI): domain Eukaryota; kingdom Viridiplantae; phylum Streptophyta; class Magnoliopsida; order Malpighiales; family Erythroxylaceae; genus Erythroxylum; species Erythroxylum baracoense. The sequence goes on from JAOTAY010017942.1 coordinate 1,236, forward strand.
ACATACAGGAGAGACATTATATGAATATTGGGAAAGATTCAAGAAGCTTTATGCTAGCTGTCCCCATCACCAAATAAATGATCAATTGTTGATTCAATACTTTTATGAAGGTCTTTTACTTACGGATAGGAGTATGATCGATGGTGCAAGCGGTGGAGCTTTAATTGACAAAACTCTGACAGCTATAAGAGATTTGATAGCGAATACACAATAATTCTTGATACGTTATGGCCATAGTTCAAAACAAGTAAGTGAGGTGAATATGATAGCGTTGGAGAAGATATTAGATGATCTTACGTCTTTAGTGCGGCAATTTACAATTACAAAGAAAGAAGAAGCAAGGACATGTGGATTATGTTCGATGTTGGGACACTCCACTGAAGCATGTCCAATTTTGCAGGAAGAAAGTGCAGAACAAGTCAATGCCGTGGATGGTTTGTTGGGCAAAATCAAAGGAAATATGACCTATTCTCTAGCACCTATAATTTAGGTTGGCGTGACCATCCAAATTTACATTATGGGAACTCTTAAGGATAACAAGTTACTGTAAATTTGCAACAATATAGACAACCATATGTTCCTAAACAGCATCAACAAATGGCACCCAATTTCGAAGGTAAGTCTTCTTTGGAAGATATAATTAAATCTTTGACCATTAACACCATGACATTTCAGCAAGATACTAAAGCTAGTATTTAAAACCTTGAAAATCAATTGAGCCAAATAGCAACAGCCATCAATTGGTTGGAGGCACAAAGTTCTGGAAAATTTCTAGCTTAAACAATAATTAATCCAAAACAAAGTGCCAAAGCTATCATGTTACGGAATGGTAAGGAATTGAAGGAACCATCTCCAAAAACTCCCAGAGGGAAATCGAAGAAGAAGCAACAAAGGAAGCACCTAATCAACTATAAAAGACGAATTCAAGTCTGTAGAATTTTGTTGACAGCCCCTTTTCCTAGTCAATTCACCAAGGCAAGGAAAGAAGAGCAAGAGAAAGAGATATAGGAGTATTTCAGCAAAGTATAAGTAAATATTCCTTTACTTGATACCATTAAACAAATCCTTCGTTATGCTACATTTCTTAAGGAAATCTGTACTTCAAAACAAAAATTGAAATTTGATGAGAAAGTGCAATTAGGAGAGAATGTTTTAGCCATACTGCAAAAGAAAAAGCTTCCATCTAAATGTCAAGACCCAGGTATGTTTACTATTCCCTGTAAAATTGGTGATTTGAGAATTAAAAAAGCTATGTTAAATTTGGGTGCATCAATAAATTTCATGTGTTATGATGTTTACAAGTCCTTAAATATAGGGCCTCTCAAAGAAACTAATGTAGTTATTCAATTAGCGGATTGTTCAAATACTTGTCCAAAGGGCGTGTTAGAAGACATCTTAGTTCAAGGGGGTGAAATGCTTTTTCCAGCTGATTTTTATATTTTGCTGATAAGGAGTGATGATGTATCTTCTTCAACTCCAATTTTATTTGGAAGTTCGTTTTTGAAAACCACTAGAATAAAAAATTGATGTTCATAATAAATAATTGAGTACGGAATTTGATGGTGAATTGATTAAATTCAATATATACAATGCCATGCAATATTCGGATGACGAACAATCTTTTGTTGTTGTGGATTTTATTGACAATTGGGTGTAGAAAAATTCATCATTAAATGGAAGAGATGAACTTGAGATAATTTTGGAGATAGGAGACGTGTTTCAGTGGAAAGTAATTACAGAGACGATCTTACCCAACTACAAACTTGAAGTGCTATTTTGTCATTTGGAGAAAACCAAGCAATTGGTGAAACAATTGTCGTATGCGGAGCTGTCCCGAAACAACTCCAAACTTCTACCTTTGTTAATTCAACCACCCACGTTGGAGTTGAAGAGTTTGCCTAACCATCTTAAATACATATTTTAGGTGAGCAAGATACATTACCTGTTATTATCTTAAATAAACTTACTCTTTTGCCAGTAAATCAATTGATTCAAATGCTAAAATAACACAAAGAAGCCTTCGAATGGACAACGGCTAATTTAAAAGGAATTAGTCCCACCATTTGTATACATAGAATCTTGATGGAAGATGAAGCCAAAGTGGTAAGACAACCTCAAGGATGTTTGAATCCACCTATGATGGAAGTGGTGAAAAAGGAAATCTTGAAGCTTCTTGATGTTGGAATCATTTACCCTATTTCAGATAGCAATTGGGTAAGTCCGGTCTAGGTAGTTCCAAAGAAAACTAGGATAACTATAATAGAAAATAGTGATAGTGAGTTGATACCTAATTGTATTCAAAATGGGTGGAGAGTTTGCATAGATTATAGGAAGCTAAATTTAGTTACTAGAAAAGATCATTTTTCGCTTCCGTTTATTGATCAAATGCTTGAAAGACTTGCAGGTAAATCTCATTATTGCTATTTAGATGGTTATTTAGGTTATCACCAGATTTTGGTTGCATAAAAGGACCAAGAGAAAACAACCTTCACATGTCCATTAGGTACCTTTTCCTACCGAAGAATGGCATTTGGATTGGGTAATGCACCAGCGATATTTCAAAGGTGTATAGTGAGTATTTTCTTTAGTCATGTGCAAAATTGTATGGAAGTTTTCATGGATGATTTTACAGTTTATGGAGAATCTTTTGAAACATGTATTATCAACCTTGAGAAAATGGTTAAACGTCGCATTAAGACTAATTTGGTTTTAAATTATGAAAATTTCATTTTATGGTTGATCAAGACATAATTTTGGGTCATTCAGTCTCATCTAAGGGAATCGAGGTCGATAAGGCTAAGATAGATGTTATCAAATATTTACCTTACTACGCAACTGTGCGGGAAGTTCATTCTTTTCTTGGTCATGCAGGATTCTATCGGCGATTTATCAAATATTTTTTGAAGATTGTGCAACCTATGTGTAGACTAATCCAAAAAGAAATGAAATTTGATTTTAATGAGCCATGCAAGATTGTATTTGATGAACTAAAGGAACGACTCACTACAACTCCTATTATTCAACCATCGAAGTGGGATATTCCCTTAGAATTAATGTGTGATGCCTCGGATTATGCAGTCGGAGTAGTTTTGGGCCAAAAGGTGGACAAAATACCTCACGTCATTTATTATGCCTCCATGAGACTTAACGATGCTCAAAAGAATTATTCTATGATAGAGAAAGAAATTTTGGCTATATTTTTTGGGTTGGAAAAATTTTTATCTTAGCTATGGGGTACACGAGTGATCATTTATTCAGATCATGTACCTTTGAAATATTTGGTAACTAAGAAAGAAACAAAACCAAGGTTGATTCGATGGATCTTATTCCTACTAGAATTTGAGTTAGAAATACGCGACAAGAAGGGAGCTGAAAATTTAGTGGCCGATCATCTCCGCTGGATCACTCCAACCAATACATTTGATGTTCTCTAATATGAATTTCCAGATGAAAGTCTCTTTGCAATTCAATAGGTAATTCAATGGTATGCTGACAAAGTAAATTTTTTGGTAATGTAGTCCTTACCTAGTGATTTCTCTAGAGTTAAAAAGGATAAGATTAAACGCGGGGCTAAAGATTACATATAGGATGAAGCTCATCTTTGGAAATTTTGTGTTGATCAAATTATTAGAAGGTGTGTTGCAGATGATGAAATTCCTTCCATATTAAAATTTTGCCATTCATCTGTGTGGGGGGGACACTTTAACCCCAAACGAACAGCTCGTAAAATTATTGAATGTGGTTTATTTTAGCCCGAATTATTTTATGATACTTAGATGTTTTGTAAGTCTTACGATCGTTTCCAAAGCACAGGTAGCCTAGGATGAAGAGATCAAATGCCATTTACAAATATCCTGGTATGTGAAATTTTTGATATATGGGGAATTGACTTTATGGGTCCTTTTTCTTCATCTTTTGGTAAGACTTATATCATTCTAGCCGTGGATTATGTGTCAAAGTGGATTAAAGCAAAAGCTACTCATACAGATGATGCTAATGTTGTAGTTAATTTTGTCAAATCTAATAGTTTTGTTAGGTATGGAATACCTCTAGTTATGATTAGCGATAAAGGAACTCATTTCTGCAATAAAATTGTTCCAACGTTGATGAAGAAACATGGTGTTTCACATCGTATTTCATTTGCATACCATCTACAGACGAGCGGGCAAGCTGAAGTCTCCAATCAAGAAATTAAATAAATTTTGGAAAAAATGGTGAATCTGAGCAGAAAAGATTGGAGATTACGTTTGGATGATGCCTTGTGGACGTATCGAATTGCTTATAAAAATCCAATAGGCATGTCACCGTATAGGTTAGTTTTTAGTAAACCTTGTCATTGGCTTGTGGAAATAGACACAAATCCAACCCACGTCCAACCACAAAGATTCAGGTTGTCACAGATGCACAAAGTAGTAGCCAACCTCTAGAAGCCAATTTAGACGCTTGTTTAACTCGATTTAAATGTCAGATGCACCAAATAGAGCACAATTTGATTGCATATTGGGCACATCAAAGATTCCAACCTCCTCAACCACTAACCCTATGATTTCGGCACTCAATTAATAGAGAAGCTTTCTTTTCTTTCTTCTTTCTATTTTTACTTCTTTTGTCTTATGTCATTACATTAGGGACAATGTATGAATTAAGTGTGGGGGAGGGGTATGTTCCATATAACCGATAGCTAGGAATCTTTGTTGAAATTTTTTGAATGCTTATTGACTTATTTGCAATTAATTAGCCAACTTCGACACTTTCCAGACTTCCATTTTTAATGACTTAAGTAGTGCACATAACTTGAGTTAAATTTATTTTAGGACAATAAATGTCACTTAGTTAAGAAATACAAGTGTATACACTTAGTTAAGTTCTGGCAATCAAATGATTAAACAGGGTGTATAATTATGATGAACTGCATTAACCTGTGAGCTTTTGTGCCTAAAAGATTGAAACATCTATATTAATATGTATTTCTTTAATGTGTATGTGATTATCTTCTATGGTGAATTTTTCTCTAGAACTTGCTTAGAATCGACTTGAGACCACATTTATACATACGTGCACAAAAGCAATAAAGGTTACCTTTGTTATATCCCTTTAGCTTAAAAAGCCAACCTAATTTAATATACTTTGTTAAACTTTTTGAGTTGAACCCTTTTTCTTGATAAACCCACAATAAATAACTAAAGCCCCTCATATCTTTACCCATAATAAATATAAGTAGGCATTCTAACCATAATTTATGTCAAACTTATTTAGAGAGATATGAAAAGCAAGTAAAAGAAAAAGGTGAAAGGAAATTGAAGAGATTTAGATTTGAATTGTGTGTTGTACTGCTATCTTTAAATATTAGTACATTGAAAAAAAGAAAAAAAGAAAAAAGAAAAAGAAAAATAATAATACAACAGTGGAAAACAAGTTATGGAGTAATCTATCTTTACGGAATGACGTTGTTGACTCCTTTGTGATTGAATTTGTGTCTCCACAAGTGGTTAGGTCCTTTGCTAATGTTTATGATTTTTGTCCTTTTCCATTTATCAATCCTTACCTTTAGGTCCTTTGCTAATGTTTATGATTTTTGTTCTTTTCCATTTGTCAATCCTTACCTTTACCTATAAGCCAATACAAACTTGAATAAAGTCCTTTTGATTTGTGTATGTTTGTATTTCAAGTGGTGAAAAGTTGGTAAAAAAGCAAGCATATGGTAAAATATTTACATTAGAAGAATTTGAGTGAAATACTGAACCAACAAACGCTTGAGTGATTTGAGTTAAATCCAATCCATGAGAGTTTGTGATAATTATGTGCTAGTTTTTGAAATATGATTGCCTTAAATTGACTTTGTTTATATTTCTTGCATGATTAGCTCTAGGGTATTCATTGGTTACAAAATTGTTTGACTCTTAAAGTGTGTACTATTTACTGTTGTGAGACTTGTACTAAAGACAGTTGATTTGTTGACCAATTGATAGCAAATATAGTTTGTCTAGGACGAGCAAACGATCAATGTGGGGGAACTTGATAAGTTGTTATTTTTGTGCTAACTTTGGATATAAATCTCTTCAATATGTTGAAATTTTTATTTAAAATTAATGAACTTGTTTCAGAGTTGTTCTTAGATGATTTTCAACACATGGGAGAAGAATTTGAATAAAAAAGAAGCAAGAAAAGTAAAGGCAATTCGAATTTCTAGCTGGCAGAAAAATAATGGACTAAGCCTAGGGACGTGTAAGGAAAAAGCTTATATGCAGAATCTTATTTGAAAATAGATTCAATACACCTATGATTTTAATTATTTTGGTAATCAAGTTGTTATCTTTAGGTGAAGGATCTACTACCTGATTTGCAGGGGAGGTGTATCAGATAAGATAATGATAAGAGAGAGGAGAAGCGACTTTAAGATACATCGTTTTTTTTTTACATTTTCTGCTATTTTTTCTTTTATGTCTTTTTTGGTTGGAGTTTTCAAATTTGGCTTAAAAAAGTGCAGTTATGGAGACTATGTGTTTCGCTACTTTTCTGTTGGGTTTTTCTTCTGTTATGAATAGCTAAATTCTTCTTCTTGGTTGAGGGGAATCACATTATCATCTAGTCTGTGTGAGCTTTTCTAAATAAAGTTTATTTCATTAATGAATATTGAGTGACTTTTATATTGCTTTTTATGATTGAATTGATTGATCTATAGGGTGCACAACTAAGAATTGATTGATTCAATTTACAACCAGATTAGTAGGATTTGACGCTCAGTTTTACTACTCCAAATTGGAAATTAGGATTACCTTCTTTATGTTAGGGTTTGGAAATTCTGAGAAAGATACTTATCTAGATTAAATACATATCGTATGTGCATTTTCTTGCTCACGGGTTCACTTGGTTCTTAAAGCTATTATTTAATCAAACTTAAGATTGTATCTAAGTTGTTGGTTAATAAGAGTGTTTAGAATATATGTTTATATTAATCTAATCCTAAAAGAGCACATCACTCAATGAGTATTTTTTATGGACTTAATTTTATATCAATCATCCATATTAGTTTGATAACATAGGTAACCCGAAGCCAAGGTTCGTTATTAATTTTCCAGATCTGAATATTTTCATTTATTTCCAATTTTTATGTTTTTAATTTTTAAAAATCACATAAGTTCAACCCCACCCCCAACCAAAATTGTTTTAGTTTTCAACTTATAAAACATTTACCATTAGATTCCTTATGGGAATGATCTCAACTCTTCACTAACTACATATTTCATTTTAGAGTTGGTATTAATTTGGTTGCAGGTGAAAACATTACCATGATTACTTGCATAATCCTACAGATGATGCCAATAATGGTCAACCTGCTATAACAGGTCTACAAGAATCCACACTTAGAAGGTCTACAAGAGTTAGACAATAGTCTACCGAGTATTCCCTAGATGAGTATATGCTCTTGACTAATGGGGGAAAGCCTACGTTCTTTGAAGAAGTTATAGAAAGTGTAGACAAGCAGTAATAAGTTCACGCTATGAAGGATGAGATGAAGTCCTTGCACAATAATAACACTTTTTGAGTTGGTGAAGTTACCAAAGGGTAAAACGGCTTTGAAGAATAGGTGGATTATAAACTAAAGCAAGATGAGGGTTCCTCGAAACCAAGATATAAAGCAAGGTTGGTTGTTTAGGGTTTCAATCAAAAAGGGCAGTTGACTTTGAGAGATTTCACTCGTGGTTAAAATGTCTTCAATCTGTACTATATTGGGGTTAGCTATAAGCCTTGACTCAAAGATTAAGCAAATAGATGTGAATACTATTTTTCTTTATGGTGATTTGGATGAAGAAATTTACATGGAACAACTTGAACGATTTTGAGTGAAAGGTAAGGAGGATAATGTGTTCAAGTTGAAGAAGAGCTTATATGGCTTGAAATAAGCTCCAAAACAGTGGTATAAGAAGTTTGAGTTTGTTATGCAACAATAAGGCTACCAGAAGACCACTAGTAATCATTGTGTGTTCGTGCAAAGGTTTGGACATTATGATTTCATTATTTTATTACTTTATATTGATGAAATGCTAATTGTTTGTCAAAGTGCTTCTAGAATTGTTAAATTAAAGCAGAAATTGAGCAAGTCATTTGATATAAAGGATTTGAAACCAGCAAAGGAAATTCTCGGTATAAGAATTTTTTGGGACAAAAAAGTAATGAAACTTTGGCTATCACAAGAGAAGTACATTGAAAAGGAGCTTCAAAGATTTCAGATGGAGAAGGCTAAAAAGGTTAGCACTCCTTTTGAAACAAATATGAAGTTGACTATTAAGTAGAGTCCCTCTACTAATGAAGAGATGGAAGATAAGATGAAGGTTCCTTATCCATCTATTGTTGGTAGTCTGATATATGTAATGGTGTGCACAAGACCTAATATAGGTCATACGGTTGGTATCGTGAGTCAATTTCTCTTAAAACCTAGGAGAGAACATTGGAATGCAGTGAAGTAGATTTTGAGATATCTCCTTAGTATTTCAAGCTTGAAGCATTGTTTTGAAGGTGGGAAGTCAATTCTTATTAGTTATGCCAATGCTAATATGACTGGAGATGTTGATACAATGAGTTCTACTTCTGTTTACTTGATTATCTTTACAGGGGGAGCTATTTCATGGCAATCTAAGTTGAAACAATGTGTTTTATTGTCAACCACTGAAGAAGAGTATATTGCAGCTACTGAAGCATGCAAGGAGTTACTGTGGTTAAAAAAGTTTCTAAGGGAACTTGGTTACTCTTAAGAGAGGTATGTGTTGCTTTGTGATAGTCAAAGTGTGATTCATCTTAGAAAACATTCAACTTTTCATTATAAGTCTAAACATATTAATGTGAGGTATCATTGGATACGTTATTGGTTGGATGAGAAGGTATATATAGATGATACTGGCGCTGATATGTTGACCAAGACAATGTCAAGATGGAAGTTTTAAATATGTTGCTCACTTGTCAGGATTGCAAGTTCGTCCATATAATCAGGAGGAGGGGGATTTGTTAGGTGTTTTTGGGCTCTGAACTTATATAGAAAAAGTCCAAGACTAATGGGTAATGTCTTAAGGCTTATTAGGGATTTACCTTAACTATCTAAGCACTGTTAAAAGGTAATTTTCGTTGGTCTTTTAGTGACAAAAATGGGCAGAATTTCTGCAGGAATTTTTTAGCAAGATTCAGCACAAACCAGTTGTGATCAAATACATGATCAGAGGTCAAAACATTGTCCGATCGGCCTAAAATTTTAACTGAGGGTATATCCTAATCTACATTCTGAATGGTGAAGATCGGATTTTGACGGTTAGATGTTTAGTAATAAAATTTCGTAAGACTGCTATTGTTTTGACGAAGTTTTTCACTGGCTTTGTTATTTTTTTTGGGATTTGGTGCTTTCGTTGATTGTTAAAGGTTATATCTTAATTGTGTACTTGCTAAATATTGTACTCTACTTTTGATTGGTGATAATGGAGTTTTGGATTTGGACTTATGAGTCCCGTGGTTTTTCCTCTTCCCATTGGAGAAGATTTTTACGTAAAAATCATTGGTGTTCCTTTGTTTACGTTTTGTGTCTTTTGTTGCTTATTTTATCTTCTGTTGGTTGATGGATTAATCTTACTTTGACACTCCTAATATATTCTAGCAAATTGGGGAGGATTTTGCTGTGTGTTGTGTTTATTAGGAAACCCTATTTTCTCCTATCAGATTCCTATGATATATACCATAAAATCACACAGGTATATATATTCTAATTTGTCACAAAATTTGTCTATAATACTATTTGAATTATGTTAATCAAAACACACAAAAATGGTACATTTTGACTTACAACACTCACAAAAGAGTTATGAACCACTTCTGAGAGTTATGCCAAGGTAGCTCCAAAATCTATTATCGTCCTCATATTACTTGATGTAGTAAAAACTGATGGATTGATGGATAAAGTTTGGCCAGTGATAGATATGCTTTGCATATTCAAATTCTGACGGGACTTGTGTTTTAGGATTTAAAAAGGCTATTTAGCCTCATGCTGTAGAACATTGTATGGAACAAAATGTTAAGTTTCTAAGTTCAAACAAGAAGATCTGATCAAACAATACTTACTGTATTTTAACAAAAATGGCTAGGACTTAAACAAACAAATACAAAATAATCTCATCATCATTTCTGCATTACTCAGTTTCCTTTAAGGGAAATGCACTTGTTGTTATTGCAAGACTTATACTTCATTTTGAGAATCAAGCATTAACATTTTTTTGTTGAAAATTGAATAAGGGTTTTGTATTATCTATAGCAAAGCTAACTCCACATTACAATGAGTTCATAAATAAATTAAGTTACAATAGCAAATGAAATATAATAATAGGCGTTGCACATTCCATATAGTATTCTTTGTTGTAGATAGAGAATGTTGATCGAATTTAGCTGTCACAATGGCTCTAATCCAATTGATGATGTTTGTAGCTAAGTAGTACTTATTTACTTCCTCATTCCTATATATTCTTTTGTTTCTTTCCTTCTATATGCAGTAAAAGTTGTTGTGAAGGCAATTGTACATTGGTGCATCTTGCCTCTTTTGGTTAGCAATATGAATGATCCAATTCAGAATGGATAAACCAGTCATAAGTGGGACACTATCAGAAAGTAGATGTAAAATTCTACTTCATACCGCTTTTGAGATCTGCATTGAAAAAATAGATGTTCTCTATCCTCTTCAGCTTCTTTGCATAGCACATTAATAGGGTCATAAGATCCAAACCATCTCTTCTTAATATGAATCCTATTCTTAATAATCAACAAGGTGAATATTGAGGCCTTTTGATTCAAAGAGTGCTTCCATAAAAGATTAAACCAAGGAACATTTTCACCTTCTTGTTGTAAGGCTTTATAGCAAGATTTACTTGTAAAATGTCCAGAATCATCTTGTAGAGATGTTAATGGGTCGGACAATGACTCGACGGGCTGGGATGAGTCAACCTATAGCCCAGCCCTACCACTGGCTAACCGGCCAGTGGCCCAGCCTATCATATATTTTTTAGAAGAACTTCAAAAATGACGTCCTTTTTGAAGTAACGGTCAGGCTATAGGTATATTACCAGCCTCATGTTCAACATTTGTAAGAATAACCAACAATACTCCCTAAAAATTGGTACTAGAAACTTTCATTTCTGAGATAAGTTTCAATTAGCCATTTTAACCAAATGACACTTTTGTCTTCAAAAAGTCTCCCAATCCTTTTGCAAAGAAGAACTTTTTGTAATAGAAAAATATGAGTGATCCCCAATCCTCCTTGCTTCTTAGGAATGGTCACCTCACTCCATCTGACTTCAGCTTTCTTAGAGTTGCCAGAATTCTAAGACCATAAGAAAGCTTTCAAGATACCATCAAACTCCTTGATAACTTTTTTAGGTAGGATGACATGGGATATCCAGTGAACATAAAGATTTCCAAGTAAAAAAACTATCAAAGTGACCTTTACAGCTAGTGACAGAGTCTATTTTTCCAAGCATTAATGCAAACTTTGGTTTTTCTTACTCGTAGTTTAAAGATACAGAAATCAAGATAGTGATCTAATAGGCATTTTGAAAAGTAGACTCTTTCACATCTAAACCAAATTTGATGTTATACATCTCTTTATTCCCCAATCTTCTAACTTATTTATCATGTTGTTAGATATATTGCATTGTTATCTTCCTTATTTTCTGATATGGGATTAATCTTAATTGTCTATGAGGAACTTGATGCCTTCTTTGCTGCTACCATGCCTGAGTTTAACCTCTAACATATTCAATTTCCATAATTACAATAATCAAACAAACAAATACCAAATAATCCTAAAGATCATTTCTGCATTACTCGATTTCCTTCAAGGGCAACGCATTTGCAATTGTTGCAAGATTTATACTTCAGTTTGGGAATCAAGCTTTGACATAGTTATCTAAGCATTCAATTTTATACGACTGTCAAAGCATTGGTTTTGCTTACTAGTAGGTTAAAGATGTAGCAAGCAACATAGTGATCTAATAAGCATCTTGAAAAACAAACTCTTTCACATCTAAACCAAGTTTGATGTGATAAATCTCTTTGTTCCCCAATCTTCTAACTTATTTATCATGTTGTTAGATATATTGCATTGTTATCTTCCCTATTGTTTAATATGAGATTAATCTTAATTGTTTCTGACGAACTTGATGCCTTGGTTGCTACTACTTGCCTGAGTTTAACCTCCAACACATTCATTTTCCATAATTACTAGCTTTTAGTTTGATTTAGGATTAATCTTTCCTCGAGGTTTTTTTCAAATCGGCTAACTATTGACATATTAAAGGAACTCCACATTGGTAAGAAAAAATTGGTATGGGATTAAATAATTTATGAGATCCAATTCCATGAGATGCAAAATCTATTTGTTTTTACTATGTCACTTGCATATCATAGGTTGAATTGGGTTCAAGGGTAAAAACCCTTAGACAGATGCTACTTGAATGAAATTGGAATTTTTTAGGAGAGTCCGAACCATCAGGTGATGCTTTATCAGATGTGTATTTATGGTCAATGATTGGATCATTGCACTCTGATACCAAGTTAGAATGATAAAAAGAGAAAGCGTAAAGAGAGGCTTCAAATTACCGTGTTCTTTATTCACACTTTTGGTAACATAGTTATACAGAGTCTCCTATTAGGAAATACGCACGAGGGAGTAGAAGGATATTAGAATACAAATACAATTATACGATTAGTATAGACTTTATCAATTAACTGAGACTTTTTTAGAATTCGTGAAAGAGTCCTTAACAGTAGGAACTGTCTCAACAGGAAGAAATTGAAATGCCTTTGGAAAATTATCTGCGAACCCAATTTTGTCACTCCCTTTACTTCGCATATGTATAATGGGAGGTGAATTATATTGTACCATATCAAATATTGTCCTTTTATGTTCCATTGATATTGTAGATGAATTTGTTTTACTATTCATCCCCTAATGTGGATGTTTTTGTTGGACAACAATATCAAAGAAGGAAGGTAGTAGCAAGTGTTACCTAGCTCACCTAATTAGAGTCTATTTGGTTTCCTTTTTGTTTTAATTTTTTTCCTTTACTAGTTAGATTTTTTAGAATCTTTTAATTAATTACGATCCTATAATTTAGGATCTCTTTCCTTGGTTATTAGTAGCCTAT